>JAHPZR010037282.1:7500-15000 GCA_019787425.1 Platygyra sinensis
ACTGACTGCAAAAAAGTCCTTTCTTGACTTGCTTCACTTTAAAATTGGACCATTCTTTTGCGTTTAACCAATTTTGTTGTGCAATATTTCATTTTGAAGCTAAGTAAGTGGACATCCAAGAATATGTCATTAGTTTACTTTCATTAAACTAGTGTTGATTAGTTGATCAGCGGTAATTAATTCCCATTTAAATGTAATGCAACACCATTTTTTGAAAGAAAGTGTCTAATAAATTTGTCTTTCTTTTCATTTTATTTAAAACTGTGGAAAAGAAAGTTCAAGTGTAATACGTAATACAACTCCTGAAAATTTGGGTAAAATATCTTGAAAATTGACAAAATTATGGTAGAAAACTTTCAGATTAGCAAAGACCATGGGCTAATATTGGACCGATATTAAATGGTAAAGCTAATTAAAATTTCCATTGTTTTAGCGGCCAATACGCAATCATTCCATTTGGAATGATATTTGCAAGGTCTCTCTCCAGAGGGTTAAAAGCAAAACAAAATTTTAAACTTGTAGCTCTAAAATTGGTTGTGGTCATTTATGAGCCTTAGTCGCTAGTTACAAGAAGTTCTAAAGATAGTGATTTAACTCGAAAACTTTTGGTTTTTTTTGGAAGACTGGTAGCTCTGTAGAGGTGGTTGTAATTGGGGGTTTGATTGTAGTTAAAGCGTTATCAGGGAGGGGCAGGCCAGGTTGGGTTGGGTTGGGGGAGAGGAGCTTCTGACTTAAATGTGTCAGGAAACTTATGTGGAGTATAATCTGAAAGATATCTATAGGCTAAAGTTTAAAAACTTCAATCCGTCGAATCCTTCTCATTTTTAGGGAGAATACATAGATTTAACTATTGGAATGACCCTAGGGATTTCAACAATGGCAGGTGTGATGGCTCTGGTTCTCATTTCAATTCATTATGTAGTATTTATTTACAGGCTAACTATAGAAGGATAATTGTCTATTTAGAAGGGAAGGCTTTATTTGCCAGTCTTCAGTAGAGATGATTATACAGCCATGCAATGTAGCTCCAAATTACTGTCTAGCTGGAAATTAAAATGTTAAACAGTTGTACTGTCTTCTTTCTAGAAAATATTCATACCCCTCCCAAGGAAGACCTTTTTTAGTTTTGAACCCACCCACCCCTCCCCTGCAGTAAGTTCAAGTTTTAGTGATGTCAGGGTAAACTCAACCAACTTTTTCATCAGATATGAAGAAACAGATATCTCAACCAATTTGTATCAGAAATCTTTGATTCTTTGCAACATGACTCCACAATTACTGTCAGTAGATGAATTCTTCGGCAATCTTTGAAAATGTTTGGGAATGTTTGGGAACGATTGTCTGACATGTTCAATGTGATATCTCATGAATGAGCACAGTGAATGAGTGAGATATCAAGCTCAACACTCGAAGAGAAATCCCATATCTGTACACACCCATGTATTCTCTATTTTATAGTGTATCTTCAGTTTACAGAACTTAGCCAACTTGGTGGGATCCCTGTTACAAACCATGCTATTTCTAGAGTGTACACACGTACATGTAAATGAATCCGATTTCCAATTCTGGTTTCAGCTGCTGCCCTTGGTAACATTGTGTCTGATGTCTCTGGAATAGGGTAAGAGTATTTGTAATCATGTGCAATTTGTGAGGATTATACTTTTCATAAGGTGGGAAGAAGGGGGCATGGTGGAGTTCATGCTTAGACCGGATTGAGGGGTTAGTGTAACATTCAATCTCTGGTCAATATCTCTATAAGATTATAACTTAAGGAGACCTGAACAAAGGTTGCATTACAGCTACAAAGACAGCAGCAAGAAACAAAATGCATTATGTAACTTCATAAGGTCACTTAAACAAGGATTTAGGAGAGATTTATGACATGTGTTTCATTTTAATGCAGTCTTGCTCATTATGTTGAAGCTGCAACAAATAGACTGGGATATCAAAGCCCTAAGCTCAGTTCAAAACAAACAGAAATGCCACGGACCAGATTTGTAACAAACATGGTAAGTCGAGTGTGTAATAATCATGTCTATTGTATTAAACTCACTTTAGCCTGAGCTTTTTTATAGCTGAGGAGCAGTGTGAAAAAGAAAATTTAAAAGGAGATGGGAGAGGCATTCTTCAAGCTGCACCCCAACGCAGTAGCCCCTCCTAAGATGATGAGCTACAAGAACCTACATGTACAGCAGAAGTTCTCTTAACACTATCCTCAGCAGTCAGCTCTACTTATGACCGCTTACTCAAAACCCTGTTTGAAAATGTAATGCAGTTTTAACCCAACATTATTACAGCATTACATCAAGAGCAATGAAACTAAACAAAACCTTTTACTGTAAAGTGATTGGTTTTTTTGCATTTCCCAGTGTTTATTGTTACCTGGGAAAGCTGTAGTGAGTGGCCATCGAATAACTCTGATAGTGTTCACTTTCTAGATCATCATCATCATCATCATCATCATCATCATCATCATCATCACCATTATCATCATCACCATTATCATCATCACCATCATCATCATCATCATCATCACCATTATCATCATCATCACCATCATCATCATCATCATCACCATTATCCTCATCATCACCATCATCATCATCATCATCATCATCATTGTTCATGCTTCTCTGTTGCTTGGGGAAGGGGATGGGACAATTTTGTAGAGTATAATAGGCAACAGTATAAACTGAAATAAGTGAAGGTGATCTTTTGTGTGCTCTTGTATCTCTTAGGGACGAGCTTTGGGAATTGTTGTAGGATGCTTCATTGGTATGTTTCCACTGCTCTTTTATGGTAGCAAAGAAGAACATGAAGAAACACCTGTGAGCAGTAAAAGCTAGCAGCAAAATAACTATTAATCATGATTGCCGTTATTTTTAAAACTCCAAATTGAATATTTAAGCAATAGAGCACTTTTTCCATGTTTACATAGCCTCATCTTAACACCTGGAGGGTTGGGAGAATTCTCGAAAGCTATAATTGCAAAACCTCGACTATGTCTCGGGTTTGCATAACTTTCGAGAATTCTCCCAATCCTGTAGGTGTTAAGATGAGGCTCTGTAAACACGGAAAAAGTGCTTTATTGCTTTTAAAAATAATTCATAAAAATACGTGCAAATCTTAATGTCACAACCATGTTTACATACTCTCATCTAAACACACCTATCGACCAATGAGAGCACACGTAGTGGCTCAGTTATTTTATAAAACATATGCTAGTACCGGTAATCAATAGCTGTTTCTCCATGATGTTTCTTTTTTTACCAACAAATTTTCCTCAAATTATGACCTCGTTTTCCTCACCATAAAAAAAATGAAATTTATATCTTCGTACCGTGGTATATTTGTATATTATTTTTTTATGCTAACAAGTTAAGGTGGCATGCATATGAATAATTTTAGGTTGTCGGAGTCTATTTGTTAAATAAGCCACTTTATTTTAGAACAAACTAATTTATTAAAACAACAGTAATTTAATAGCATGGCTTATTTTTACCAGTTGACTATTGAAATGTACATGTACATGTATGGTCTCATTCTTAAAAGAACCAATCAAAATTTTAATGTTGCAACATTTATTATCTTTGTAATATTTTCAAGTGGGATTATTTGTGCTCTGCAGGGGGAATGCCTTATCTTGCTTGTGTCAGATTTTTATTTATCATATAGGTGGTTGTTTTAGGTATTTTTTTATTGTACAAGCAATGTTTGCTAATTAGCACAATTCCTGTAGGAGGAGTTCCGGGGGGAGGAGTGCAGGCTACTTTTGCGAACAGTGGCTGGTAATTGAGTCTAACAATTCAAAACAGTTTTTATGTGGTGAGGGAAAAAAACTGGTAATAATAATAAATTATTCACAACCATAAATTTACTTGTTTGGTGCTTTTTAATATTCATGTAGAGTGGAATACCTATAAAGGGACATGCATGATCAGAGAATGTTACTGCGTTTTTGATCAAAACAATTATGACTGATTACCTTCGCTCTTACTTGACTTGAGCGCGATCCGGCCCATGATCCCTGGGGAGTGATGGGATGGAAAGTCTTCTATGCCGTGTCACTCGGTCACGTGCCAGCACTGCTGCCCCGCCCAGGGACGTAGAACCCAGGAATTTCGACCGTCCTCGAAGAAGCTGAAGGGAGAGCAAACTGTGATTTTTGCGAGTATTCCAAGTTCGTGGACAAAAGTTTTAATGTCTGCCCTACCCAACCTTGTGGGTGCCGCGTGACCCATGACATGTATATCGTTCTTTTATAGCTCTCGTATACAGTAGTTTTGGACATAACATCTAGTCACGTTTCCATCGACGAAATTCATCTTGTTGTGTCTTAACTTTTCGACGTTATTTTAGTCATTTGCTCGTCGTGTTGAGAGATTAAGCCATTTCCGAGTTACCTTGTGTCTTTGTTTCAAAACGAGTTAACGTGCAAAACCTCTCATGTGAAAATTAGTTTGATTTGCATGAAAATGAACCTGTATAGGAAACACATTTTCATTGAATGATTTCGTTCGAAGACTCGTTTAAACACAGAGTCAAAGGCAACTATTGTGTCCTATTGTGCTCATCCAACCCATCCTGTAGGATATATTGAATTCCACCTTTGCTTAAGAGTTTATTCACATCATTCCATGAGCAAGTCTTTTCTCCATCTTCCTTTGACACGTTTCCCTGGGCCTTCCGTTAATGTCGTCTTCCTTCAGGGACCCATGTCAGAGAAACTCTTGGAAGGAAACTGTTGTTGGATGTGCTGCGTCTAGGCAACGAACTCGTAACCAGAACTCAACAAAGTACCCAATGTTATCACCCAGTACTCACTGAGAGTATAGAAAAGACTCAACTCAGGGCAACCCCAAAGCGCAGAATCCGAAATCAGAACCTGGATCGGAAAGCTGATATCTGGACTCCGGAAAGGTCGATGAAAAACTCGAGACCAGGATCCTGGGGTACAGAGTCCCGGGATACGGGGTCCCGGTATATATTGTTGCAAAACACGAGATGATACAAAGATGTACTGGATGTGAATCTTGGACTGTCCTGCCTTTCAGCTCGCGGCTGATATACGAAAGCTAATTGCTACGGATATTTACTTATTGACTGAGCGGAGGGCCAGACAGGAAAATATTTGGCTCAAGCTGAGGTCAGGACCCAAAGCCAAATGGTCTGGCCCGACCTCACTCAGTCCGGCAATATAAGCATTTTATCGTATAACCAGTTTTGCTCTACGTACATTTGTGCTTTCGCATGTAGGACAGTTCAGCAGATAAGTAAAATTCGCAGTCAGAATGTTCACTTTCATTTCTCATGAAAAAAAAAAAACAATTGCAGAAACTAACTTTTTTTGCCATTTATTTTAACTCGCATCTATAGTCGCACTCGTAGCAGAGTCGCAGGCATTTCTGGCCCGACCGCTTTGATGCGTACAGCCCTCAAACGGGACTTTTTTTCTTATGGTTTTCTAAGGAAAAGGAGAGTTGGACCGTACAGATAATATGATATAAAATCCGTAGACATACGTAAGTAAGAGTGGAGATCATTCCCGCTAAAATTAAGGGGCGCCGGCCCCAAGTTTTCGATCTAGCCAACCCGGAAACTGAAATCTGGAAACAAATCAAAGAAAACAAGTTCGTCAAATACACAAGAATTACATTGCGTAGTTTTTCGCCAGTAAAACTAAATAGGTCAATAGGACATGGAATGAGAGAATGAAAATGCCATCGAAATGAGGATTCCTTTGAGCCATGCAACCTGGTATGTTCTTTTTATTATATAGACAAAAAACTACTGCAGTTGACAAATTGAACTCGGTAGTCAGTTTTCTATGGGTCTGTCCTGTTATTGATTCTGAATTCGTCATAACATTGTCTATTTAAGTGACTGTGGATCCACGAAGCGATAGCCGAGTGGATCCGCAGCTAGACTAATTTGACCTTGTTATGACGAAATTCATTGTCAATAACAGGACAGACGCATGAGCAACTGAAGCCAATTTGCTTTTTTTTTATAACAAATTGTCAAATTGTCTGCTCTTGCTCCTTGACGTATATCGTACAAATTATAAATTCAGTGTCTGTTAGCCAATGAGCGCGAGAGAATGTCTGCAGTTTTCGTAAAAAAGCGAATCGAAAGCACAAACCGTATGTTTACTTGAGCTCGGTGGCTATCTTTAATATCTCTCCATTGGTTTGCTTAGAAGAAACTCCGTGAACAGTTTTAAGCCACAGAAAATTTCTTTCTTCAGTTTGGCATTTTTGGCATTTTCTTAAATGTGTGCATTTCAATACAATGGTGCGCAATGACGTCATCAATACGCTAAAGAGTCACGTGTGAGGATATACAGATACGCCAGTTCGTTCCCGGATGTAAATTCGAATGAATGTTAAGAGTAAATTCGAATAAATTTTACGAATGGTGAAAATGTTTACCGTATATCCATTTGGTGTAACCCGTGAAAACATCCCTTCCTTTTTCCAGGTTATTTTGATTAGATTATTTGCATGGATCGAAAGTTTTCGAAACGTTTAGAGAACAAACCTCACATTTGGATGTTACTGTTTGACGCTGGTTTTTTGCCACAACAATGTTTATACATGACCGAAAATGATAAGTGCCCGTCAAATGCCATATGCGTGGATAAGTGGCCGGCTTGGTATTGACAGAGCCAATAATGAGGACCAATATTAGCAACATAGTGCTGTGGATATGCAGAACATTAGCGCTCAAACATTCTGTTCCCAGCAAACTCTGAAATTCTGATACCCGAGGTAAGTTTTTTCCTGATTTTACTCAACTGTGATTGTGTTACTCACCTGCGCCCGGTTGTTCAGTAAAAACCCGAACAAGGTAGTCCAGCATTTGTATTCAGTTTTCGTTGAGAGTTTCTTGTTTATATTGTCTGCACTTTTGATTTGAGCTTGAGCAATCTCAAGCTACACGAAACATAACAAGTGAAAAACATTTTGTCCGTACGAGAAAAAGTGATTCTTCGGTGTACTTTTCATCCCGAAATAGCGTCAACCAGCTTTCGAACGCTTAACAAACCGGTGCCCGTTTCTCGAAGGTCCCGAAAAGTTTTCGTACCTGGAAAGCCGTAGCAAAATCTTAAACCTTATGATTACAACGCTGTTTTATTGACATATTCTTAATATGAACACGGAGGATCTCTTCATACAAGGAGTTTCAGGCGTATTTACCTAGGCATTGTCAAGCTATTTGGCAACTTTGTAAAAGGCTAGAAGGAAAGGCTAGAAGGTGTCTTTGCATCAATTGAACTCCAAAACTAATGATCTAGTTTTGTTATTGAAGACGATTTGAAGGTACTGAAACTGTTTCTTGTCGCCTGTCGATACGGATGGCATAGATGGAAATGGATTGAAACTTGAAAAAATTGGCCGATTTTTTCGAGTGTTGATGCCACGTGTTCCAAAAATCCTCAAGAAATTTATTATGGTTAGCCCACTCTGATAAAATTCATTTGATATCTTCGTCGTAGCT
>JAHPZR010037283.1:0-37970 GCA_019787425.1 Platygyra sinensis
GCACCAAGTAAGGCCTTTGTAAACTGAATTGTGCTCATTGGCGAAGAGCTTCATGAGTTGTCCGTTCATTGTCTGTTGTTGCTATGGTCATTGCAAAACTTGTCTTCTGGTATATATTTTACCACTGATGTAGTACTTTGCAGCATTTCGATGTTGCTTGTGGAAGCAATCTGGTTGTTAGACCAGAGTTGCGGCATTTCACGTCGCAGTGCTTAGCAGTAGAAGGCAGGTAACCGTGTTGAGGCGTACACTTCTGTTTGAGAAATTTGAAGCCTTGTATGGTTAGATCAGTTCGATTACGATAACCTTTATGTTCATTGTTGCTCCATTCTAACCTGCGAAGGATTGTGTTGGAGGATACTATAGGCCCTTTGTGGTCCTTGCTGCTTGCTTGCTGGTTTGAGGTTACTTACATCATGGCAAGCCTTGAGATCATTATTTTGCATGGAAGCACCTAGAAGGTGGAAGCTAAACTTATAACTGTATTCTTCGGTTGATGCACTATACAACAGGAAATTCGCAGTAGCTAATATCCCCAAAACTAACCTGTCTGCTATCATTAGGATCATCGCAGTATAAACACTTTTAGGAACACCTGACTCATGGGAAGGTTATCCTGTTAAAATGCCAATCGTGAGGAGATATGTCATGATGTGTTATTGGCTCTCGAGGAATGTTATGACACCTGCGGTAGTACGTGCAGCAGCTACATTGGTTTTGAGTGAAAGACATAAATAGGTATGTTTATCTGGAGGCTTGCTCAATGTTTAAGCGCGATCTCAGATTAAAAAGGTGATGTGAATTCGATCAGAGCAAAAGCACTACTTAATGTTTTCTCGAAAGAAACCGTCTATCCAGCTGTTTTTATAGCAGACAAATGTTTGAGATTTGTAGTAGGTTATAGTTGCTAAGTCTTAAAGTATATGTGAGAAAATATGTCCGAATGTTTTGTGTGTGTACAGATGGCTGTGGCACCTGGGCAAGTTGCCCAGCATGTTAGCTATGGATAATTGCTGATTATCTGTTTTATATTCCAAGCTATCAGATTATTGATACTGTCTTCAGACCAGTTTTAACTTTAATTGTGAGCATTGTGGACACATTATTCCTGTGCAGAAGAGAGAAATGCAGTATACTTGCTCTTTCCACTTGGTTACAAAGTACTCGCAAAGGTCTTGTGCATATTTGGTGGATTGCGAATGCCCATAGGTGAATGCAAGTTTAATTCTGCAAGATTAACCCAAAGAGATATGAGGAAGTGAACTGATTGCTTTGGCATTCAGGTCACGTAGTTCCACTACAGCCATACATTGTTAGTTTGGGGCATTCTTGAGCTCAGATTTGCAAGTTGGGCAATCATGTGTTTGAAAAAAATTTCAAGTTCAATACCTAAGTACCCATTGCATTTGTAAGGCTGTCTATTCACTCCGGCATTATGGAAATGGCAAGGTCATGTTTTCTATTCCCTTTTTTTTCTGTGGCTACAAGTCCTGTGGTGTGGACTATTCATGCAATTGAATACTTTCTTTTGACAGTACTTTCATATTGTGCTTTTTATTTGAAATTTAGATTTTGGGAGTTAGAGCGTTCAACCTTGTCTCTTTTAACTTAATGGCTAATTTTATCCATGTAAATACACTTTTACAATGTTGATAAATTGTTATTCATTATTTCCTTATGTGCCACTTGATACAAAAGGAAATACTAATAAAGTATTATTATCTTTAAGGTTGAATTCATATACATTCAGCATACTTCAGTTTAAGACAAACTTTGTGAGCTTTCTAGAAGTATATGTCAAGTATACTTCTATTTTGGAAGTATAAATGCAGTACGTTAGTCACATATACGTCATTTATACTTTTTATCTTCAAGTATAAATGAAGTATACTTCATTTATACTTTTTTTGTTGGAAGTTGATATGAAGTATACTTGAAGTATACTTAAAGTATACTGACTTTCTGTAAGGGCAACTACAGGAAAAACATTGACTTAAGCACCCCTTCAACATGCTCTCCTTCAAAAAGACCAAGACAAGAATAATATGATAAAACTAACTGTCAGTGACAGAAACTAATTTCCTCTGTACACAAAAAATGCAATCATTTCCTGATATTTATTTTGACATTAGGAACTCTGTTTACAAATAAGGTTTATAACTTTAATCTTATCATACAAATACATGTATATGACTAAATCAAAAAAAGCCCTTGACTTTGAATACACAGTTTAATACCAGTTACAAGGTGTAAATGTATCAGAGAGAACACAGCATTCTTCCAATTTGGCCACAACAATAACTTCAATGAAATATTACAACTTTACATAGCACACAACACCATAGTATCATTAAAACCAAATTACACAAAGTAGAAGAGATTCCAGAGAAAAATTTCTCACATAAACGATTACAATGAAACTACTGCATATGGTGAGATCTACATACTTTTTAGCATCTCAAATAGTGACAATTAGTTAAAATGAAAGGAAAAAAATACATTTTTATTTTAAACCAATCCAAATTCCTGCAAATATGCAGGGATGTGCAAATAATAAGTTACTATAACAAGTTACTGTTCACAGACAAATTGCCTCAGTTGCAATACCGTGCCGTCTAAGAGAGTCCATTCATGGTGTAAAAACCTAAGAAGGATACCAAGGTTTTGCTGGCAATGGATTTTCAATTAGACAAAAGGTTTAATTAATGTTGTTCTTAAAGACATTAAAAAACAATTCATCTAAGACTAATTTGTTCATAAAACATGGTTATCATATAAAAGAACATATTTGACAAGTTTTATTCAATACCTATCATTGAAATAATTTTGTTACAGTTGATAAAATTCCATATAACT
The DNA here is from genome assembly GCA_019787425.1 of Platygyra sinensis. NCBI lineage: Eukaryota > Metazoa > Cnidaria > Anthozoa > Scleractinia > Merulinidae > Platygyra > Platygyra sinensis. Next base: position 2,857 of record JAHPZR010037283.1, read on the forward strand.
TTTGGCCTCTGGCTCAAAATTGCTGTATATGTATGCACTACAATGGCAATGATTAAACTATACTATACAAAATAAGCCTGTAAATGTATAACTCAAAACAATTATTCCAAGTAGAAACAATAACGAACGTAAAACACATAGCAACAAAATAATGTTAATCTGAGTTAATTTTTTTCAAGAATTCCTTTACTAATAGCAAGTTGATATTTATACCTATGCATATTGCCTTTCTTCACAATGTAATTTAAATTAAAATAAAATTTAATTGTTGTTTTAAATTGGAGTGCATTACATTTAACTTAAGTAATGAATTCATGGTGGAACCTTCTTTAAGCGAAGCACGAAGAGTACCACATCAATATAATAGGGAGCTTAAGCATGCGCGTTTTTGAAAAGCAGAAGGCAACCGGAGGGGAACATTTCGCATGCTAGGACTGTATTGTCTCCCAGATTTTTATACTAATCATCTCTAATGGAGAAAAGATTCTTAACAGTGTGAATGTGGTTGTGTCAGGGCAAGTTAAAATTGAAAACAGCTCACCTCCAGTTACAGTCCGTGTCTCAAAAACGCGTGTGCTTAAGCTCCCTATGATGTTAGAAAACAGTCCTAAGAAAATAAGCATGCTGATTGGTTAAAAATCATGTTTGTATAATTCGATGAAAACACAGAACTAGCGCGGGCTGTTGACTCAGTGATGCTGCCAGTAAAAAGAATTTACATTTTGATAATCAAGGTTAGCAAGTTGTTTTCCTTTTCTCGTCGCACTGTTTTCTAAAAGAAATAGAAAACATGTATTCTGTGTTTCTATTGAGTTATAGAAACACTGGTGACAGCTTGGGAAAACTGGAAAAAGCTGTAGAAACTCCACCTGCCCCTCATTTTCCCACAGCATTTCTTGCTCTCCCAAACTTCCACTCATGTTTCTATAACTTTATAAAAACAAGTTACATGTTTCCCATTTATTAATTATAAATTTAAATTTTTCAGTCAAACATTAGACAAAAAAAATCCAGAGACCATTCAATGGGCTACTTAAATTTCCCAAAATTAAGTGAATACTGCAAAGTACCTGTCTCAGCAACTACTCCACAAAAAACTAGTCCCTTCGCAAGTGCCAGCCTTCAGCCAATATATAATAAAATATTTCCAAGAAGATCTTCACATAATACGAAACCAAGCAATTACAATGAATACATCAAATAAATTGCTGTCGCAATATAAATAAAAAGCTATTAACCTGCAATTATCCACTCCCTTCCTGTACGTAGAGAAGGAAAGAAAATGCCTGATTGAAGGTTAATAAACATTAAATGATCCAAAAACGCGAAATTCCAAACGTTAACAGGCTCCAAGGTTATTCAAACCCACAACTTTCAAATTTTGAAACACATACTATACCAAACACATCCAATGCAACAACACATAACTTCATCGCTGTACTAAAATTATCGCTTCGAACTTCAACCATAACTGAAAATAACACTTCAAAAATAACTTACGATACCTTATAGGTAATTATCTTCCCAAAATCCATCTTCGAGAACAGATTGTTTCGATTTTTGGCTCTGCATCTGCCATTTTGAAAGTGCTACAATGTTCATGTACGGAATAGTGGTGTGTCTTACCCAGAAATCATCAGGTGCAAAAAAAAAACCAAAACCTGTATACGTTCTCTCGTACGAGTTGACTTGTTAAAGGCCGATTACACAGTATGATTTTGTCACTTACAACAAGCTCACGACAAGCCTACGACATGACTTAAGACCTACACGATAATTGTAAACCGGGTTGTACGTTTGAAAGAAACAATTCTTGTCGTAGGCCTGTCCTTAATCTAAGTCGCTCTGATGATGTGCAGTTCACAAACCAAACGAATCGTAAACCATTGTTTCATGACTCTTTCGACTCGCACAAATCGAACGGTTCGTAGACTTGTATATATGCCCAAGTCACTCTAATGATGTGCAGTTAACCAACTGTACGACTCCTAAACCATTGTTTCACGACTCATACGAATTGAACCACTCGTGGAAGAGTATGTACGCCCAAGTCTCTCTAATGATATGCAGTTCACCAACTGTATCACTCGTGCACCATTGTTTCACGACTCGTACCACTTGTACGGATCGTACGGGTCATGGCCTTGTGAATTATGCCCAAGTCCCTCTAATGATATGCAGTTCACCAACTGTACGACTTGTAAACCATTGTTTCACGACTCGGACGAGTCGTACAGGTCGTGGAGTTGTATATATGCCTAAGTCTCTCTAATGATATTCAGTTCACCACCTGTGCGACTCGTAAACCATTGTTTCACGACTCATACAAATTGTACGGATTGTACGGGTCGTGGAGTTGTATATCCGCCTAAGTCTCCCTAATGATATTCAGTTCACCAACTGTACGACTCGTAAACCATTGTTTCACGACTCGTACGAATCGTACGGGTTGTATGGGTCGTGGAGTTGTGTATATGCCTAAGTCTCTCTAATGATATTCAGTTCACCAACTGTACGACTCGTAAACCATTGTTTCACAACTCGTACAAATCGTATGGGTCGTAAGTGTCGTGGAGTTGTATATCTGCCCAAGTCTCTCTAATGGTATTCACCAACCGTACGACTCGTAAACCATTGCTTCACGACTCGTACGAATCGTACGGGTCGTGCAAAAAAGAAACTGCTATTACACGGGTTGTATCAGTTCGTGTATATTGGACAACCCTCTAAAAAGACATACCTCCACATTCTCTCCTCCTTTGTCACTTCGAACTCTTGAAGGTAATCCATATACTGCTACTGCCTCTCTAAAGCACTCCAAAACAGTACAGGCCTGGTTATTTCCAGAGCATCTTAAAGTGCATATGAAGCGAAATCAGTTTTTCAGTAGTTTGAAAGTTCAACATTTTAAAGACACTAGTCCAAAGTTTGAACCGTGTTTGAAAAAAATTAGCGATTTTATGACACCTGAAAATTGTGCGATTTCGCTCTCAAAAATGGTCTTCGAATCGCGCGGCCAAAATGTCCTGATGACGTAGTGTTGTGGACAAGACTACGAGATTGCAATATGATACAGTGTGTATTGGCTATACACAACATCGATGTTCTCGTCGTCATTTGATGATTCAGAGAAATCACTCAATTCAGAATTGCTGGACATGTCGATTTGCCTCAAAAACCCTTCTTTGTGATTAATTCTGTCCACAAAACTACTACGAGATGAAATTGCACAATAGAATCTCGTGCCAGTCCCCTGACCATTTCTAAACAAAAGTTGAGCAGTTTTTAGCGCCAAAAACATGACTAAATTTTTATTTAGTGTCTTGAACGCCTGCAACGACGAGTGGCGAGAATCGTATACGGTTTTAAACCTGACATAACCACGGAATCAATACTTGAAAACCTTCGCTGGCCACCTCTTACAAGATCTATGGAAAAGCACTGTGTACTGTTAGTTAACAAGTGCTTGGTCGGTGAAGGTTCTTCATATTTTAAAGACTATTTCATGTTATGCAGCCAGAGCGACAACCAACAAAGATGTATTACATCGTCAATCACTGACATCATTCTTCCTAAATTTCATCTAGATGTCGCTAAAAAGTCTTTTTACTATCATGGTGCATTGGCATTCAATAGTCTTCCAATGAACATTAAGACTTTACCACCTAAGGACCGTTTTCTCGGCTATCTCCGCTTTTTATTCTTAAGCTATTTTTTAGAACATTTTATTCGATCATTTTAGCACTCCTTTTTATTGTAGTCAGTTATACGTAATTTTTATTGATATATGTTTATTTATAATTTATATCTACTCTCTTTTATTTTAATGTTATACAGGGCCCCCGTTGATACCAGTCCTGTGACTGATGGGGTTACCCTGTTTAAACATCAATTATTACCATTACTATTTTTGAAAACTTTAACGTTTACAATTGATTTATTTATATATTGGACGGTAAAATTATGCAAAAAAAAATTCACTTCATATGCACTTTTAATAAACTGGAATTCTGGAAAAGCCATCAACTCCACCATGAATGACCAGTTTCCATGTATCATTTGTGACACCACAAACAGTTATAGTGAAATGCACATGATGCACAATTCAAAAGTGTTGGAACTGCGTCAAATTCTCATTAAGTAAGCTTACTGTCAATAAATCCATATAGCTGCATATCGTCAGATGGCTTAGAGCCAATCTTATGCGAAACAATTTCTACAGAGGATGATAGCACCAAATTTTAAAACAACTTTAGAAGGAGTGATAGTATTCAAGTATGTAAAGTTGCAGGATGAATAGCTTTTAAAAACACCCATAAGAGCCAGAATTAACAGGCAGGAGAACCCAGGGGTGGGGTGAGGGCACTTCCATATAAGGATGGGGTTGCTTGTTGCTGATTTGTACAAATTATTGGCACCTCTTAGGGGAGAAAAAAATATCAAGCCACACCTACAAAACAGGATCTTGGTTCCTCTTTGGGGTTCTTTTCAAAATTTCGACAAGCACCCCCTCCACACCCCCCGGAGAACAGCCAGTCGAATTCTGGTAGACCTCTTTGAATAAAATAAAAGACAACTGATACTTACCTCACCAATTAATGGTTTCCGTTGATATGCCAAAATGCGTTGGGACTAGCAACATTGTACGACCTCCTCTCTGTAATTTGAAACCAACGCAATACAGGGGTCTATGCATTGCATACTTTCTCTCACTCTTGTTTGTTGGACCTTAAGTCCACGAGCTCTAAGGTGCCCTAACATCATCCTGTATCCTGAGTTTGGAAAATGCACCTGTAGACTATGTATAGTTGTGTCTAATGTATGATCATCTAGGTTGCTAAAAGTTCCCGTTGAGTCTATACCAAATTCTGACAGGCATCTTTGCACTGTTCCTTCAGATACCCCAAGCATACTGGCAATGTGTACTGTTTTCAAACTGTTTTCGGTCGTATGCGACAACTGATCAGCGGTGATACGGAATTCTGCACGACCTTTGAACCCTGAGCATTCCAAATCAGTCTGGAAGCAAACAGAAGACTCCTCCATTCTACAAACCAATAAATCCACTATGTCTCTCAGCTTTTCAATTGTCGGTTCCTCAACGATCCTCAGTGAGCCTAGGCAAACAGCATGGCAATATAACAAATCAGCACGGCTTTTAACGATGTCTACTCTACAGGATTCCCAGTTTTCATAATTACTTACGAGGTTCAGAAGCACCTCTACCCGCGCAGAAAACATCTCCTTCGCCTCAGACTCCATCTTGTCAAATTATACTGGTTCCCAACCCTTCGGTAGGGTGACGGCCCCTGGGGCCCAGTCCATCGCTGTTTACTCAGTGTTGACTTGAATGTTGACTTGCATGTTGAATTGAATGTTGACTTAAATGTAGACTTAAATGTTAAATATTGACTTGAATGTTGCCTTCAATGTTGACTTGAATGTTGACTTGAATGTTGACTTGAATGTTGACTTGAACGTTGACAAAAGACACACTGCCTTGAATGTTGACTTGAATAATGACTTACACGTTGCCTAGAATGTTGACTCGCTCAGAACTAAATGAACATCGAACGCGCGTTCTTAACGCGAAGGGTTAAACACGCACACGCGTTTTGCTGCGTTAGAGTGCGTTTCAACTTCGCGTTATAATGCATTGAAGTAAATGCATTAGTATGTATGAGCTTGGTTATTGTTTTCTCCTTTTGTTACTGTGTGAAATGAAGTTAACGATCTTTCCTAAAGGTAACATTCGGTATGAACATGATTTGTTTTCAAGGAGCAGACAAGTTTTAATTCTTTCGCACCAGCCGAATATAGCGACGGTTGCTTTCAGACCATTTTGTTTTGTTCGTTTGGATTCATTCAACTTACGAATAAAATGATTTGCATTTCGAGAAATCAACAGATAAAGGTAACGGGTTTTCAATTGACGCTGTGAAAAAAACCAACAGACAACATCGTGAGATTTATATTTTTTTCAAGATCTGATCGTTATCGCGTCTAGACACCTGGTAGCTGGGAAGTATTTTCAAAACCTTTTTTTTTTTTCCGTGAATCCAATTTTATTTACAGGGCAAAACACTTACACTACTTACAATACTAACATTATACTTACATTTACATTTACATTGCACTACACATACTTACACTACAAGCACTACTTACAAAACATATAATGCAATACCTAATTAAATTACAGTTGGCATACTTACAATTTTTTTATCATTAGATTTTACATGCACAGGGTAAAGAGTGAACATATATAGCACATTACTTTCAACAACACCACTTTCCGTGTTATTGGCACCATTCATTAATTACCACTGCATTACCACTTTTAAAAGGATAGTAATAATAAAAATAATAATTTGGTTACAGGGCGCTATGAGAAATCAAACCTTTAACATTGTTCTAAGTTATCGATATATTTTCTCCATTTAAGATTGTGACTGGACTCTTTGTTATTTGATTTCATAACCTGAGCTTCTAACTCGTATACGTAAGCCAGGGTGTTATAAAACACTTTAAAGGATGGGCGAGTGCTATTTTTTCGGCATTCATAAATATGCTTTTTTGCTACAATTAAAAGGTGATTGAGCAACAAGAAATCGTCTTCTCTATTCCAAATCCCAAAGAGTTTATCAATATTAGAAAGTCCATCTAAAACTATGTTTACATTCCTACACCAACGAATAAAGTCCAGCCAAAAATAATTAGTGAATGGGCATGTGATAAATAAATGCTCTAGGGACTCGCTCTCTGCACCACAGAATGTACATAATGGTGAAGCTGTCGAACCAATTTTGTGTAGAAAAGCATTCGTTGTTAAGTATCTATTAAGAATTTTATACTGAAACTCCCTTGATTTTGTGTTGTTAAGTACTTTTCTCACACCTAATTGTGATTAGAACCGCACTGCCCTGCTTTTTATAAACAATAGACGCGTGTGTATATATATAACTTGATAGGTTTATTCTCCATTAAATACTGTCTGATGAGTGCGTGAGCACGAAACTCGGAGTAACAGGGAATTTTGTCTCTTCGTTATATCTTCTTATTCAAAGCTCTACACTTTAAAAGTGTATTGAGCACTGTTTAATGGCATTAGCCACTTTATTACACATATAAAGGATAAATTATATATTTCTTTCCATTCTAAACACACACTGGAATATTGCTCCGTATATTGGGGTGGTTTCGTACTTGGATCGTATTTCTCCATAAATGTCTTTTGATGCGGCTTTGTCTATCAATACCTCCTGATCCTTTAAACGTAGCTTAATATGATCTTTCAGGACAAACGTTTTATCGCTTTTTTGCCCACATGATGCTAAAGAATTCCGCCATTGCAGAGGTAGCGCATCGATAACTTGCATCAATAGAAACACCTCTATAGGTGTAAAATGTGAGTTGTTTGAGGATTGCTTAACAATTAAGTCATTGCTTTCGCTTACCAGATCTTCAAGTGTAATGATTCCTTTTTGAAATAAGGAACGATGAAAAACTGATTTATTGTCAACACAAATGTGTTTATTATTGCAAACGATTGTGTCCGCTCTGGTATTGCTGTTCAGGCATTGAACACTGACAGCTGTTGCCGCGGAATGTTCAGCAAAAATTGGAAAGCATTCCTTGTAAAATCTTGGTAGTTTTATAGGAAGTTTCTTAATATCAAATCCACATCCTAAGACCAATTTACCTCCGACTGGTCTCAAATAATGTAGGAGAATAGTCTTCCAACTGCTTTGTTGTGAATTAACAAATTTTTTTACAACATAAGATTTGCTGTGTTTTAATAGCCGATTCTAAGTGCAGAGCTCTTAGACCTCCCTTTCCACGTCGCTTATGAGGGTTGATTGTTTTACTTTATCTTTTCCTTTCCAAATAAAATTGAAGAGAATTTTATTTGCTTCCATAATTATGTCCTTATGTAAACAAACTAAGCCGGCTCTATACATAAAAATTGGAACAGCAAATGTTGGAAGACTATTCTCCTACATTATTTGAGACCAGTCGGAGGTAAATTGGTCTTAGGATGTGGATTTGATATTAAGAAACTTCCTATAAAACTACCAAGATTTTACAAGGAATGCTTTCCAATTTTTGCTGAACATTCCGCGGCAACAGCTGTCAGTGTTCAATGCCTGAACAGCAATACCAGAGCGGACACAATCGTTTGCAATAATAAACACATTTGTGTTGACAATAAATCAGTTTTTCATCGTTCCTTATTTCAAAAAGGAATCATTACACTTGAAGATCTGGTAAGCGAAAGCAATGACTTAATTGTTAAGCAATCCTCAAACAACTCACATTTTACACCTATAGAGGTGTTTCTATTGATGCAAGTTATCGATGCGCTACCTCTGCAATGGCGGAATTCTTTAGCATCATGTGGGCAAAAAAGCGATAAAACGTTTGTCCTGAAAGATCATATTAAGCTACGTTTAAAGGATCAGGAGGTATTGATAGACAAAGCCGCATCAAAAGACATTTATGGAGAAATACGATCCAAGTACGAAACCACCCCAATATACGGAGCAATATTCCAGTGTGTGTTTAGAATGGAAAGAAATATATAATTTATCCTTTATATGTGTAATAAAGTGGCTAATGCCATTAAACAGTGCTCAATACACTTTTAAAGTGTAGAGCTTTGAATAAGAAGATATAACGAAGAGACAAAATTCCCTGTTACTCCGAGTTTCGTGCTCACGCACTCATCAGACAGTATTTAATGGAGAATAAACCTATCAAGTTATATATATACACACGCGTCTATTGTTTATAAAAAGCAGGGCAGTGCGGTTCTAATCACAATTAGGTGTGAGAAAAGTACTTAACAACACAAAATCAAGGGAGTTTCAGTATAAAATTCTTAATAGATACTTAACAACGAATGCTTTTCTACACAAAATTGGTTCGACAGCTTCACCATTATGTACATTCTGTGGTGCAGAGAGCGAGTCCCTAGAGCATTTATTTATCACATGCCCATTCACTAATTATTTTTGGCTGGACTTTATTCGTTGGTGTAGGAATGTAAACATAGTTTTAGATGGACTTTCTAATATTGATAAACTCTTTGGGATTTGGAATAGAGAAGACGATTTCTTGTTGCTCAATCACCTTTTAATTGTAGCAAAAAAGCATATTTATGAATGCCGAAAAAATAGCACTCGCCCATCCTTTAAAGTGTTTTATAACACCCTGGCTTACGTATACGAGTTAGAAGCTCAGGTTATGAAATCAAATAACAAAGAGTCCAGTCACAATCTTAAATGGAGAAAATATATCGATAACTTAGAACAATGTTAAAGGTTTGATTTCTCATAGCGCCCTGTAACCAAATTATTATTTTTATTATTACTATCCTTTTAAAAGTGGTAATGCAGTGGTAATTAATGAATGGTGCCAATAACACGGAAAGTGGTGTTGTTGAAAGTAATGTGCTATATATGTTCACTCTTTACCCTGTGCATGTAAAATCTAATGATAAAAAAATTGTAAGTATGCCAACTGTAATTTAATTAGGTATTGCATTATATGTTTTGTAAGTAGTGCTTGTAGTGTAAGTATGTGTAGTGCAATGTAAATGTAAATGTAAGTATAATGTTAGTATTGTAAGTAGTGTAAGTGTTTTGCCCTGTAAATAAAATTGGATTCACGGAAAAAAAAAAAAGGTTTTTGAAAATACTTCCCAGCTACCAGGTGTCTAGACGCGATAACGATCAGATCTTGAAAAAAATATAAATCTCACGATGTTGTCTGTTGGTTTTTTTCACAGCGTCAATTGAAAACCCGTTACCTTTATCTGTTGATTTCTCGAAATGCAAATCATTTTATTCGTAAGTTGAATGAATCCAAACGAACAAAACAAAATGGTCTGAAAGCAACCGTCGCTATATTCGGCTGGTGCGAAAGAATTAAAACTTGTCTGCTCCTTGAAAACAAATCATGTTCATACCGAATGTTACCTTTAGGAAAGATCGTTAACTTCATTTCACACAGTAACAAAAGGAGAAAACAATAACCAAGCTCATACATACTAATGCATTTACTTCAATGCATTATAACGCGAAGTTGAAACGCACTCTAACGCAGCAAAACGCGTGTGCGTGTTTAACCCTTCGCGTTAAGAACGCGCGTTCGATGTTCATTTAGTTCTGAGCGAGTCAACATTCTAGGCAACGTGTAAGTCATTATTCAAGTCAACATTCAAGGCAGTGTGTCTTTTGTCAACGTTCAAGTCAACATTCAAGTCAACATTCAAGTCAACATTCAAGTCAACATTGAAGGCAACATTCAAGTCAATATTTAACATTTAAGTCTACATTTAAGTCAACATTCAATTCAACATGCAAGTCAACATTCAAGTCAACACTGAGTAAACAGCGATGGACTGGGCCCCAGGGGCCGTCACCCTACCGAAGGGTTGGGAACCAGTATAATTTGACAAGATGGAGTCTGAGGCGAAGGAGATGTTTTCTGCGCGGGTAGAGGTGCTTCTGAACCTCGTAAGTAATTATGAAAACTGGGAATCCTGTAGAGTAGACATCGTTAAAAGCCGTGCTGATTTGTTATATTGCCATGCTGTTTGCCTAGGCTCACTGAGGATCGTTGAGGAACCGACAATTGAAAAGCTGAGAGACATAGTGGATTTATTGGTTTGTAGAATGGAGGAGTCTTCTGTTTGCTTCCAGACTGATTTGGAATGCTCAGGGTTCAAAGGTCGTGCAGAATTCCGTATCACCGCTGATCAGTTGTCGCATACGACCGAAAACAGTTTGAAAACAGTACACATTGCCAGTATGCTTGGGGTATCTGAAGGAACAGTGCAAAGATGCCTGTCAGAATTTGGTATAGACTCAACGGGAACTTTTAGCAACCTAGATGATCATACATTAGACACAACTATACATAGTCTACAGGTGCATTTTCCAAACTCAGGATACAGGATGATGTTAGGGCACCTTAGAGCTCGTGGACTTAAGGTCCAACAAACAAGAGTGAGAGAAAGTATGCAATGCATAGACCCCTGTATTGCGTTGGTTTCAAATTACAGAGAGGAGGTCGTACAATGTTGCTAGTCCCAACGCATTTTGGCATATCAACGGAAACCATTAATTGGTGAGGTAAGTATCAGTTGTCTTTTATTTTATTCAAAGAGGTCTACCAGAATTCGACTGGCTGTTCTCCGGGGGGTGTGGAGGGGGTGCTTGTCGAAATTTTGAAAAGAACCCCAAAGAGGAACCAAGATCCTGTTTTGTAGGTGTGGCTTGATATTTTTTTCTCCCCTAAGAGGTGCCAATAATTTGTACAAATCAGCAACAAGCAACCCCATCCTTATATGGAAGTGCCCTCACCCCACCCCTGGGTTCTCCTGCCTGTTAATTCTGGCTCTTATGGTGTTTTTAAAAGCTATTCATCCTGCAACTTTACATACTTGAATACTATCACTCCTTCTAAAGTTGTTTTAAAATTTGGTGCTATCATCCTCTGTAGAAATTGTTTCGCATAAGATTGGCTCTAAGCCATCTGACGATATGCAAACGATTGTGTCCGCTCTGGTATTGCTGTTCAGGGCATTGAACACTGACAGCTGTTGCCGCGGAATGTTCAGCAAAAATTGGAAAGCATTCCTTGTAAAATCTTGGTAGTTTTATAGGAAGTTTCTTAATATCAAATCCACATCCTAAGACCAATTTACCTCCGACTGGTCTCAAATAATGTAGGAGAATAGTCTTCCAACATTTGCTGTTCCAATTTTTATGTATAGAGCCGGCTTAGTTTGTTTACATAAGGACATAATTATGGAAGCAAATAAAATTCTCTTCAATTTTATTTGGAAAGGAAAAGATAAAGTAAAACAATCAACCCTCATAAGCGACGTGGAAAAGGGAGGTCTAAGAGCTCTGCACTTAGAATCGGCTATTAAAACACAGCAAATCTTATGTTGTAAAAAATTTGTTAATTCACAACAAAGCAGTTGGAAGACTATTCTCCTACATTATTTGAGACCAGTCGGAGGTAAATTGGTCTTAGGATGTGGATTTGATATTAAGAAACTTCCTATAAAACTACCAAGATTTTACAAGGAATGCTTTCCAATTTTTGCTGAACATTCCGCGGCAACAGCTGTCAGTGTTCAATGCCTGAACAGCAATACCAGAGCGGACACAATCGTTTGCAATAATAAACACATTTGTGTTGACAATAAATCAGTTTTTCATCGTTCCTTATTTCAAAAAGGAATCATTACACTTGAAGATCTGGTAAGCGAAAGCAATGACTTAATTGTTAAGCAATCCTCAAACAACTCACATTTTACACCTATAGAGGTGTTTCTATTGATGCAAGTTATCGATGCGCTACCTCTGCAATGGCGGAATTCTTTAGCATCATGTGGGCAAAAAAGCGATAAAACGTTTGTCCTGAAAGATCATATTAAGCTACGTTTAAAGGATCAGGAGGTATTGATAGACAAAGCCGCATCAAAAGACATTTATGGAGAAATACGATCCAAGTACGAAACCACCCCAATATACGGAGCAATATTCCAGTGTGTGTTTAGAATGGAAAGAAATATATAATTTATCCTTTATATGTGTAATAAAGTGGCTAATGCCATTAAACAGTGCTCAATACACTTTTAAAGTGTAGAGCTTTGAATAAGAAGATATAACGAAGAGACAAAATTCCCTGTTACTCCGAGTTTCGTGCTCACGCACTCATCAGACAGTATTTAATGGAGAATAAACCTATCAAGTTATATATATACACACGCGTCTATTGTTTATAAAAAGCAGGGCAGTGCGGTTCTAATCACAATTAGGTGTGAGAAAAGTACTTAACAACACAAAATCAAGGGAGTTTCAGTATAAAATTCTTAATAGATACTTAACAACGAATGCTTTTCTACACAAAATTGGTTCGACAGCTTCACCATTATGTACATTCTGTGGTGCAGAGAGCGAGTCCCTAGAGCATTTATTTATCACATGCCCATTCACTAATTATTTTTGGCTGGACTTTATTCGTTGGTGTAGGAATGTAAACATAGTTTTAGATGGACTTTCTAATATTGATAAACTCTTTGGGATTTGGAATAGAGAAGACGATTTCTTGTTGCTCAATCACCTTTTAATTGTAGCAAAAAAGCATATTTATGAATGCCGAAAAAATAGCACTCGCCCATCCTTTAAAGTGTTTTATAACACCCTGGCTTACGTATACGAGTTAGAAGCTCAGGTTATGAAATCAAATAACAAAGAGTCCAGTCACAATCTTAAATGGAGAAAATATATCGATAACTTAGAACAATGTTAAAGGTTTGATTTCTCATAGCGCCCTGTAACCAAATTATTATTTTTATTATTACTATCCTTTTAAAAGTGGTAATGCAGTGGTAATTAATGAATGGTGCCAATAACACGGAAAGTGGTGTTGTTGAAAGTAATGTGCTATATATGTTCACTCTTTACCCTGTGCATGTAAAATCTAATGATAAAAAAATTGTAAGTATGCCAACTGTAATTTAATTAGGTATTGCATTATATGTTTTGTAAGTAGTGCTTGTAGTGTAAGTATGTGTAGTGCAATGTAAATGTAAATGTAAGTATAATGTTAGTATTGTAAGTAGTGTAAGTGTTTTGCCCTGTAAATAAAATTGGATTCACGGAAAAAAAAAAAAGGTTTTGAAAATACTTCCCAGCTACCAGGTGTCTAGACGCGATAACGATCAGATCTTGAAAAAAATATAAATCTCACGATGTTGTCTGTTGGTTTTTTTCACAGCGTCAATTGAAAACCCGTTACCTTTATCTGTTGATTTCTCGAAATGCAAATCATTTTATTCGTAAGTTGAATGAATCCAAACGAACAAAACAAAATGGTCTGAAAGCAACCGTCGCTATATTCGGCTGGTGCGAAAGAATTAAAACTTGTCTGCTCCTTGAAAACAAATCATGTTCATACCGAATGTTACCTTTAGGAAAGATCGTTAACTTCATTTCACACAGTAACAAAAGGAGAAAACAATAACCAAGCTCATACATACTAATGCATTTACTTCAATGCATTATAACGCGAAGTTGAAACGCACTCTAACGCAGCAAAACGCGTGTGCGTGTTTAACCCTTCGCGTTAAGAACGCGCGTTCGATGTTCATTTAGTTCTGAGCGAGTCAACATTCTAGGCAACGTGTAAGTCATTATTCAAGTCAACATTCAAGGCAGTGTGTCTTTTGTCAACGTTCAAGTCAACATTCAAGTCAACATTCAAGTCAACATTCAAGTCAACATTGAAGGCAACATTCAAGTCAATATTTAACATTTAAGTCTACATTTAAGTCAACATTCAATTCAACATGCAAGTCAACATTCAAGTCAACACTGAGTAAACAGCGATGGACTGGGCCCCAGGGGCCGTCACCCTACCGAAGGGTTGGGAACCAGTATAATTTGACAAGATGGAGTCTGAGGCGAAGGAGATGTTTTCTGCGCGGGTAGAGGTGCTTCTGAACCTCGTAAGTAATTATGAAAACTGGGAATCCTGTAGAGTAGACATCGTTAAAAGCCGTGCTGATTTGTTATATTGCCATGCTGTTTGCCTAGGCTCACTGAGGATCGTTGAGGAACCGACAATTGAAAAGCTGAGAGACATAGTGGATTTATTGGTTTGTAGAATGGAGGAGTCTTCTGTTTGCTTCCAGACTGATTTGGAATGCTCAGGGTTCAAAGGTCGTGCAGAATTCCGTATCACCGCTGATCAGTTGTCGCATACGACCGAAAACAGTTTGAAAACAGTACACATTGCCAGTATGCTTGGGGTATCTGAAGGAACAGTGCAAAGATGCCTGTCAGAATTTGGTATAGACTCAACGGGAACTTTTAGCAACCTAGATGATCATACATTAGACACAACTATACATAGTCTACAGGTGCATTTTCCAAACTCAGGATACAGGATGATGTTAGGGCACCTTAGAGCTCGTGGACTTAAGGTCCAACAAACAAGAGTGAGAGAAAGTATGCAATGCATAGACCCCTGTATTGCGTTGGTTTCAAATTACAGAGAGGAGGTCGTACAATGTTGCTAGTCCCAACGCATTTTGGCATATCAACGGAAACCATTAATTGGTGAGGTAAGTATCAGTTGTCTTTTATTTTATTCAAAGAGGTCTACCAGAATTCGACTGGCTGTTCTCCGGGGGGTGTGGAGGGGGTGCTTGTCGAAATTTTGAAAAGAACCCCAAAGAGGAACCAAGATCCTGTTTTGTAGGTGTGGCTTGATATTTTTTTCTCCCCTAAGAGGTGCCAATAATTTGTACAAATCAGCAACAAGCAACCCCATCCTTATATGGAAGTGCCCTCACCCCACCCCTGGGTTCTCCTGCCTGTTAATTCTGGCTCTTATGGGTGTTTTTAAAAGCTATTCATCCTGCAACTTTACATACTTGAATACTATCACTCCTTCTAAAGTTGTTTTAAAATTTGGTGCTATCATCCTCTGTAGAAATTGTTTCGCATAAGATTGGCTCTAAGCCATCTGACGATATGCAGCTATATGGATTTATTGACAGTAAGCTTACTTAATGAGAATTTGACGCAGTTCCAACACTTTTGAATTGTGCATCATGTGCATTTCACTATAACTGTTTGTGGTGTCACAAATGATACATGGAAACTGGTCATTCATGGTGGAGTTGATGGCTTTTCCAGAATTCCAGTTTATTAAAAGTGCATATGAAGTGAATTTTTTTTTGCATAATTTTACCGTCCAATATATAAATAAATCAATTGTAAACGTTAAAGTTTTCAAAAATAGTAATGGTAATAATTGATGTTTAAACAGGGTAACCCCATCAGTCACAGGACTGGTATCAACGGGGGCCCTGTATAACATTAAAATAAAAGAGAGTAGATATAAATTATAAATAAACATATATCAATAAAAATTACGTATAACTGACTACAATAAAAAGGAGTGCTAAAATGATCGAATAAAATGTTCTAAAAAATAGCTTAAGAATAAAAAGCGGAGATAGCCGAGAAAACGGTCCTTAGGTGGTAAAGTCTTAATGTTCATTGGAAGACTATTGAATGCCAATGCACCATGATAGTAAAAAGACTTTTTAGCGACATCTAGATGAAATTTAGGAAGAATGATGTCAGTGATTGACGATGTAATACATCTTTGTTGGTTGTCGCTCTGGCTGCATAACATGAAATAGTCTTTAAAATATGAAGAACCTTCACCGACCAAGCACTTGTTAACTAACAGTACACAGTGCTTTTCCATAGATCTTGTAAGAGGTGGCCAGCGAAGGTTTTCAAGTATTGATTCCGTGGTTATGTCAGGTTTAAAACCGTATACGATTCTCGCCACTCGTCGTTGCAGGCGTTCAAGACACTAAATAAAAATTTAGTCATGTTTTTGGCGCTAAAAACTGCTCAACTTTTGTTTAGAAATGGTCAGGGGACTGGCACGAGATTCTATTGTGCAATTTCATCTCGTAGTAGTTTTGTGGACAGAATTAATCACAAAGAAGGGTTTTTGAGGCAAATCGACATGTCCAGCAATTCTGAATTGAGTGATTTCTCTGAATCATCAAATGACGACGAGAACATCGATGTTGTGTATAGCCAATACACACTGTATCATATTGCAATCTCGTAGTCTTGTCCACAACACTACGTCATCAGGACATTTTGGCCGCGCGATTCGAAGACCATTTTTGAGAGCGAAATCGCACAATTTTCAGGTGTCATAAAATCGCTAATTTTTTTCAAACACGGTTCAAACTTTGGACTAGTGTCTTTAAAATGTTGAACTTTCAAACTACTGAAAAACTGATTTCGCTTCATATGCACTTTAAGATGCTCTGGAAATAACCAGGCCTGTACTGTTTTGGAGTGCTTTAGAGAGGCAGTAGCAGTATATGGATTACCTTCAAGAGTTCGAAGTGACAAAGGAGGAGAGAATGTGGAGGTATGTCTTTTTAGAGGGTTGTCCAATATACACGAACTGATACAACCCGTGTAATAGCAGTTTCTTTTTTGCACGACCCGTACGATTCGTACGAGTCGTGAAGCAATGGTTTACGAGTCGTACGGTTGGTGAATACCATTAGAGAGACTTGGGCAGATATACAACTCCACGACACTTACGACCCATACGATTTGTACGAGTTGTGAAACAATGGTTTACGAGTCGTACAGTTGGTGAACTGAATATCATTAGAGAGACTTAGGCATATACACAACTCCACGACCCATACAACCCGTACGATTCGTACGAGTCGTGAAACAATGGTTTACGAGTCGTACAGTTGGTGAACTGAATATCATTAGGGAGACTTAGGCGGATATACAACTCCACGACCCGTACAATCCGTACAATTTGTATGAGTCGTGAAACAATGGTTTACGAGTCGCACAGGTGGTGAACTGAATATCATTAGAGAGACTTAGGCATATATACAACTCCACGACCTGTACGACTCGTCCGAGTCGTGAAACAATGGTTTACAAGTCGTACAGTTGGTGAACTGCATATCATTAGAGGGACTTGGGCATAATTCACAAGGCCATGACCCGTACGATCCGTACAAGTGGTACGAGTCGTGAAACAATGGTGCACGAGTGATACAGTTGGTGAACTGCATATCATTAGAGAGACTTGGGCGTACATACTCTTCCACGAGTGGTTCAATTCGTATGAGTCGTGAAACAATGGTTTAGGAGTCGTACAGTTGGTTAACTGCACATCATTAGAGTGACTTGGGCATATATACAAGTCTACGAACCGTTCGATTTGTGCGAGTCGAAAGAGTCATGAAACAATGGTTTACGATTCGTTTGGTTTGTGAACTGCACATCATCAGAGCGACTTAGATTAAGGACAGGCCTACGACAAGAATTGTTTCTTTCAAACGTACAACCCGGTTTACAATTATCGTGTAGGTCTTAAGTCATGTCGTAGGCTTGTCGTGAGCTTGTTGTAAGTGACAAAATCATACTGTGTAATCGGCCTTTAACAAGTCAACTCGTACGAGAGAACGTATACAGGTTTTGGTTTTTTTTTTGCACCTGATGATTTCTGGGTAAGACACACCACTATTCCGTACATGAACATTGTAGCACTTTCAAAATGGCAGATGCAGAGCCAAAAATCGAAACAATCTGTTCTCGAAGATGGATTTTGGGAAGATAATTACCTATAAGGTATCGTAAGTTATTTTTGAAGTGTTATTTTCAGTTATGGTTGAAGTTCGAAGCGATAATTTTAGTACAGCGATGAAGTTATGTGTTGTTGCATTGGATGTGTTTGGTATAGTATGTGTTTCAAAATTTGAAAGTTGTGGGTTTGAATAACCTTGGAGCCTGTTAACGTTTGGAATTTCGCGTTTTTGGATCATTTAATGTTTATTAACCTTCAATCAGGCATTTTCTTTCCTTCTCTACGTACAGGAAGGGAGTGGATAATTGCAGGTTAATAGCTTTTTATTTATATTGCGACAGCAATTTATTTGATGTATTCATTGTAATTGCTTGGTTTCGTATTATGTGAAGATCTTCTTGGAAATATTTTATTATATATTGGCTGAAGGCTGGCACTTGCGAAGGGACTAGTTTTTTGTGGAGTAGTTGCTGAGACAGGTACTTTGCAGTATTCACTTAATTTTGGGAAATTTAAGTAGCCCATTGAATGGTCTCTGGATTTTTTTTGTCTAATGTTTGACTGAAAAATTTAAATTTATAATTAATAAATGGGAAACATGTAACTTGTTTTTATAAAGTTATAGAAACATGAGTGGAAGTTTGGGAGAGCAAGAAATGCTGTGGGAAAATGAGGGGCAGGTGGAGTTTCTACAGCTTTTTCCAGTTTTCCCAAGCTGTCACCAGTGTTTCTATAACTCAATAGAAACACAGAATACATGTTTTCTATTTCTTTTAGAAAACAGTGCGACGAGAAAAGGAAAACAACTTGCTAACCTTGATTATCAAAATGTAAATTCTTTTTACTGGCAGCATCACTGAGTCAACAGCCCGCGCTAGTTCTGTGTTTTCATCGAATTATACAAACATGATTTTTAACCAATCAGCATGCTTATTTTCTTAGGACTGTTTTCTAACATCATAGGGAGCTTAAGCACACGCGTTTTTGAGACACGGACTGTAACTGGAGGTGAGCTGTTTTCAATTTTAACTTGCCCTGACACAACCACATTCACACTGTTAAGAATCTTTTCTCCATTAGAGATGATTAGTATAAAAATCTGGGAGACAATACAGTCCTAGCATGCGAAATGTTCCCCTCCGGTTGCCTTCTGCTTTTCAAAAACGCGCATGCTTAAGCTCCCTATTATATTGATGTGGTACTCTTCGTGCTTCGCTTAAAGAAGGTTCCACCATGAATTCATTACTTAAGTTAAATGTAATGCACTCCAATTTAAAACAACAATTAAATTTTATTTTAATTTAAATTACATTGTGAAGAAAGGCAATATGCATAGGTATAAATATCAACTTGCTATTAGTAAAGGAATTCTTGAAAAAAATTAACTCAGATTAACATTATTTTGTTGCTATGTGTTTTACGTTCGTTATTGTTTCTACTTGGAATAATTGTTTTGAGTTATACATTTACAGGCTTATTTTGTATAGTATAGTTTAATCATTGCCATTGTAGTGCATACATATACAGCAATTTTGAGCCAGAGGCCAAAAGTTATATGGAATTTTATCAACTGTAACAAAATTATTTCAATGATAGGTATTGAATAAAACTTGTCAAATATGTTCTTTTATATGATAACCATGTTTTATGAACAAATTAGTCTTAGATGAATTGTTTTTTAATGTCTTTAAGAACAACATTAATTAAACCTTTTGTCTAATTGAAAATCCATTGCCAGCAAAACCTTGGTATCCTTCTTAGGTTTTTACACCATGAATGGACTCTCTTAGACGGCACGGTATTGCAACTGAGGCAATTTGTCTGTGAACAGTAACTTGTTATAGTAACTTATTATTTGCACATCCCTGCATATTTGCAGGAATTTGGATTGGTTTAAAATAAAAATGTATTTTTTTCCTTTCATTTTAACTAATTGTCACTATTTGAGATGCTAAAAAGTATGTAGATCTCACCATATGCAGTAGTTTCATTGTAATCGTTTATGTGAGAAATTTTTCTCTGGAATCTCTTCTACTTTGTGTAATTTGGTTTTAATGATACTATGGTGTTGTGTGCTATGTAAAGTTGTAATATTTCATTGAAGTTATTGTTGTGGCCAAATTGGAAGAATGCTGTGTTCTCTCTGATACATTTACACCTTGTAACTGTATTAAACTGTGTATTCAAAGTCAAGGGCTTTTTTTGATTTAGTCATATACATGTATTTGTATGATAAGATTAAAGTTATAAACCTTATTTGTAAACAGAGTTCCTAATGTCAAAATAAATATCAGGAAATGATTGCATTTTTTGTGTACAGAGGAAATTAGTTTCTGTCACTGACAGTTAGTTTTATCATATTATTCTTGTCTTGGTCTTTTTGAAGGAGAGCATGTTGAAGGGGTGCTTAAGTCAATGTTTTTCCTGTAGTTGCCCTTACAGAAAGTCAGTATACTTTAAGTATACTTCAAGTATACTTCATATCAACTTCCAACAAAAAAAGTATAAATGAAGTATACTTCATTTATACTTGAAGATAAAAAGTATAAATGACGTATATGTGACTAACGTACTGCATTTATACTTCCAAAATAGAAGTATACTTGACATATACTTCTAGAAAGCTCACAAAGTTTGTCTTAAACTGAAGTATGCTGAATGTATATGAATTCAACCTTAAAGATAATAATACTTTATTAGTATTTCCTTTTGTATCAAGTGGCACATAAGGAAATAATGAATAACAATTTATCAACATTGTAAAAGTGTATTTACATGGATAAAATTAGCCATTAAGTTAAAAGAGACAAGGTTGAACGCTCTAACTCCCAAAATCTAAATTTCAAATAAAAGCACAATATGAAAGTACTGTCAAAAGAATGTATTCAACTGCATCAATAGTCCACACCACAGGACTTTGAGCCACAGAAAAAAAAGGGAATAGAAAACATGACCTTGCCATTTCCATAATGCCGGAGTGAATAGACAGCCTTACAATTGCAATGGCTACTTAGGTTTTGTACTTGAAATTTTTTTCAAACACATGATTGCCCAACTTGCAAATCTGAGCTCAAGAATGCCCCAAACTAACAATGTATGGCTGTGGTGGAACTACGTGACCTGAATGCCAAAGCAATCAGTTCACTTCCTCATATCTCTTTGGGTTAATCTTGCAGAATTAAACTTGCATTCACCTATGGGCATTCGCATTCCACCAAATATGCACAAGACCTTTGCGAGTACTTTGTAAACACGTGGAAAGAGCAAGTTTACTGCATTTCTCTCTTCTGCACAGGAATAATGTGTCCACAATGCTCACAATTAAAGTTAAAACTGGTCTGAAGACAGTATCAATAATCTGATAGCTTGGAATATAAAACAGATAATCAGCAATTATCCATAGCTAACATGCTGGGCAACTTGCCCAGGTGCCACAGCCATCTGTACACCAACAAAACATTCGGACATATTTTCTCACATATACTTTAAGACTTAGCACTTTAACCTACTACAAATCTCCAACATTTGTCTGCCGATAACAGCTGGATAGACGGTTTCTTGCGAGAAAACATTTTATAGTAGCTTTTGCTCTGGTCGAATTCACATCACCCTTTTATCTGAGATCGCCTTAAACATTGTGCAAGCCTCAGATAAACATACCTATTTATGTCTTTCACTCAAAACCAATGTAGCTGCTGCACGTACTACCGCAGGTGTCATAACATTCCTCGAGAGCCAATAACACATCATGACATATCTCCTCACGATTGGCATTTTAACAGGATAACCTTCCCATGAGTCAGGTGTTCCTAAAATGTTTTTAACTGCGATGATCCTAATGATAGCAGACAGGTTAGTTTTGGGGATATTAGCTACTGCGAATTTCCTGTTGTATAGTGCATCAACCGAAGAATACAGTTATAAGTTTAGCTTCCACCTTCTAGGTGCTTCCATGCAAAATAATGATCTCAAGGCTTGCCATGATGTAAGTAACCTCAAACCAGCAAGCAAGCAGCAAGGACCACAAAGGGCCATATGTATCCTCACACACAATCCTTCGCAGGTTAGAATGGAGCAACAATGAACATAAAGGTTTTCGTAATCGAACTGATCTAACCATACAAGGCTTCAATTTTCTCAAACAGAAGTGTACGCCTCAACACGGTTACCTGCCTTCTACTGCTAAGCACTGCGACGGCACACAACCACCATAGTATCATTAAAACCAAATTACACAAGTAGAAGAGATTCCAGAGAAAAATTTCTCACATAAACGATTACAATGAAACTACTGCATATGGTGAGATCTACATACTTTTTAGCATCTCAAATAGTGACAATTAGTTAAAATGAAGGAAAAAAATACATTTTTATTTTAAACCAATCCAAATTCCTGCAAATATGCAGGGATGTGCAAATAATAAGTTACTATAACAAGTTACTGTTCACAGACAAATTGCCTCAGTTGCAATACCGTGCCGTCTAAGAGAGTCCATTCATGGTGTAAAAACCTAAGAAGGATACCAAGGTTTTGCTGGCAATGGATTTTCAATTAGACAAAAGGTTTAATTAATGTTGTTCTTAAAGACATTAAAAAACAATTCATCTAAGACTAATTTGTTCATAAAACATGGTTATCATATAAAAGAACATATTTGACAAGTTTTATTCAATACCTATCATTGAAATAATTTTGTTACAGTTGATAAAATTCCATATAACTTTTGGCCTCTGGCTCAAAATTGCTGTATATGTATGCACTACAATGGCAATGATTAAACTATACTATACAAAATAAGCCTGTAAATGTATAACTCAAAACAATTATTCCAAGTAGAAACAATAACGAACGTAAAACACATAGCAACAAAATAATGTTAATCTGAGTTAATTTTTTTCAAGAATTCCTTTACTAATAGCAAGTTGATATTTATACCTATGCATATTGCCTTTCTTCACAATGTAATTTAAATTAAAATAAAATTTAATTGTTGTTTTAAATTGGAGTGCATTACATTTAACTTAAGTAATGAATTCATGGTGGAACCTTCTTTAAGCGAAGCACGAAGAGTACCACATCAATATAATAGGGAGCTTAAGCATGCGCGTTTTTGAAAAGCAGAAGGCAACCGGAGGGAACATTTCGCATGCTAGGACTGTATTGTCTCCCAGATTTTTATACTAATCATCTCTAATGGAGAAAAGATTCTTAACAGTGTGAATGTGGTTGTGTCAGGGCAAGTTAAAATTGAAAACAGCTCACCTCCAGTTACAGTCCGTGTCTCAAAAACGCGTGTGCTTAAGCTCCCTATGATGTTAGAAAACAGTCCTAAGAAAATAAGCATGCTGATTGGTTAAAAATCATGTTTGTATAATTCGATGAAAACACAGAACTAGCGCGGGCTGTTGACTCAGTGATGCTGCCAGTAAAAAGAATTTACATTTTGATAATCAAGGTTAGCAAGTTGTTTTCCTTTTCTCGTCGCACTGTTTTCTAAAAGAAATAGAAAACATGTATTCTGTGTTTCTATTGAGTTATAGAAACACTGGTGACAGCTTGGGAAAACTGGAAAAAGCTGTAGAAACTCCACCTGCCCCTCATTTTCCCACAGCATTTCTTGCTCTCCCAAACTTCCACTCATGTTTCTATAACTTTATAAAAACAAGTTACATGTTTCCCATTTATTAATTATAAATTTAAATTTTTCAGTCAAACATTAGACAAAAAAAATCCAGAGACCATTCAATGGGCTACTTAAATTTCCCAAAATTAAGTGAATACTGCAAAGTACCTGTCTCAGCAACTACTCCACAAAAAACTAGTCCCTTCGCAAGTGCCAGCCTTCAGCCAATATATAATAAAATATTTCCAAGAAGATCTTCACATAATACGAAACCAAGCAATTACAATGAATACATCAAATAAATTGCTGTCGCAATATAAATAAAAAGCTATTAACCTGCAATTATCCACTCCCTTCCTGTACGTAGAGAAGGAAAGAAAATGCCTGATTGAAGGTTAATAAACATTAAATGATCCAAAAACGCGAAATTCCAAACGTTAACAGGCTCCAAGGTTATTCAAACCCACAACTTTCAAATTTTGAAACACATACTATACCAAACACATCCAATGCAACAACACATAACTTCATCGCTGTACTAAAATTATCGCTTCGAACTTCAACCATAACTGAAAATAACACTTCAAAAATAACTTACGATACCTTATAGGTAATTATCTTCCCAAAATCCATCTTCGAGAACAGATTGTTTCGATTTTTGGCTCTGCATCTGCCATTTTGAAAGTGCTACAATGTTCATGTACGGAATAGTGGTGTGTCTTACCCAGAAATCATCAGGTGCAAAAAAAAAACCAAAACCTGTATACGTTCTCTCGTACGAGTTGACTTGTTAAAGGCCGATTACACAGTATGATTTTGTCACTTACAACAAGCTCACGACAAGCCTACGACATGACTTAAGACCTACACGATAATTGTAAACCGGGTTGTACGTTTGAAAGAAACAATTCTTGTCGTAGGCCTGTCCTTAATCTAAGTCGCTCTGATGATGTGCAGTTCACAAACCAAACGAATCGTAAACCATTGTTTCATGACTCTTTCGACTCGCACAAATCGAACGGTTCGTAGACTTGTATATATGCCCAAGTCACTCTAATGATGTGCAGTTAACCAACTGTACGACTCCTAAACCATTGTTTCACGACTCATACGAATTGAACCACTCGTGGAAGAGTATGTACGCCCAAGTCTCTCTAATGATATGCAGTTCACCAACTGTATCACTCGTGCACCATTGTTTCACGACTCGTACCACTTGTACGGATCGTACGGGTCATGGCCTTGTGAATTATGCCCAAGTCCCTCTAATGATATGCAGTTCACCAACTGTACGACTTGTAAACCATTGTTTCACGACTCGGACGAGTCGTACAGGTCGTGGAGTTGTATATATGCCTAAGTCTCTCTAATGATATTCAGTTCACCACCTGTGCGACTCGTAAACCATTGTTTCACGACTCATACAAATTGTACGGATTGTACGGGTCGTGGAGTTGTATATCCGCCTAAGTCTCCCTAATGATATTCAGTTCACCAACTGTACGACTCGTAAACCATTGTTTCACGACTCGTACGAATCGTACGGGTTGTATGGGTCGTGGAGTTGTGTATATGCCTAAGTCTCTCTAATGATATTCAGTTCACCAACTGTACGACTCGTAAACCATTGTTTCACAACTCGTACAAATCGTATGGGTCGTAAGTGTCGTGGAGTTGTATATCTGCCCAAGTCTCTCTAATGGTATTCACCAACCGTACGACTCGTAAACCATTGCTTCACGACTCGTACGAATCGTACGGGTCGTGCAAAAAAGAAACTGCTATTACACGGGTTGTATCAGTTCGTGTATATTGGACAACCCTCTAAAAAGACATACCTCCACATTCTCTCCTCCTTTGTCACTTCGAACTCTTGAAGGTAATCCATATACTGCTACTGCCTCTCTAAAGCACTCCAAAACAGTACAGGCCTGGTTATTTCCAGAGCATCTTAAAGTGCATATGAAGCGAAATCAGTTTTTCAGTAGTTTGAAAGTTCAACATTTTAAAGACACTAGTCCAAAGTTTGAACCGTGTTTGAAAAAAATTAGCGATTTTATGACACCTGAAAATTGTGCGATTTCGCTCTCAAAAATGGTCTTCGAATCGCGCGGCCAAAATGTCCTGATGACGTAGTGTTGTGGACAAGACTACGAGATTGCAATATGATACAGTGTGTATTGGCTATACACAACATCGATGTTCTCGTCGTCATTTGATGATTCAGAGAAATCACTCAATTCAGAATTGCTGGACATGTCGATTTGCCTCAAAAACCCTTCTTTGTGATTAATTCTGTCCACAAAACTACTACGAGATGAAATTGCACAATAGAATCTCGTGCCAGTCCCCTGACCATTTCTAAACAAAAGTTGAGCAGTTTTTAGCGCCAAAAACATGACTAAATTTTTATTTAGTGTCTTGAACGCCTGCAACGACGAGTGGCGAGAATCGTATACGGTTTTAAACCTGACATAACCACGGAATCAATACTTGAAAACCTTCGCTGGCCACCTCTTACAAGATCTATGGAAAAGCACTGTGTACTGTTAGTTAACAAGTGCTTGGTCGGTGAAGGTTCTTCATATTTTAAAGACTATTTCATGTTATGCAGCCAGAGCGACAACCAACAAAGATGTATTACATCGTCAATCACTGACATCATTCTTCCTAAATTTCATCTAGATGTCGCTAAAAAGTCTTTTTACTATCATGGTGCATTGGCATTCAATAGTCTTCCAATGAACATTAAGACTTTACCACCTAAGGACCGTTTTCTCGGCTATCTCCGCTTTTTATTCTTAAGCTATTTTTTAGAACATTTTATTCGATCATTTTAGCACTCCTTTTTATTGTAGTCAGTTATACGTAATTTTTATTGATATATGTTTATTTATAATTTATATCTACTCTCTTTTATTTTAATGTTATACAGGGCCCCCGTTGATACCAGTCCTGTGACTGATGGGGTTACCCTGTTTAAACATCAATTATTACCATTACTATTTTTGAAAACTTTAACGTTTACAATTGATTTATTTATATATTGGACGGTAAAATTATGCAAAAAAAAATTCACTTCATATGCACTTTTAATAAACTGGAATTCTGGAAAAGCCATCAACTCCACCATGAATGACCAGTTTCCATGTATCATTTGTGACACCACAAACAGTTATAGTGAAATGCACATGATGCACAATTCAAAAGTGTTGGAACTGCGTCAAATTCTCATTAAGTAAGCTTACTGTCAATAAATCCATATAGCTGCATATCGTCAGATGGCTTAGAGCCAATCTTATGCGAAACAATTTCTACAGAGGATGATAGCACCAAATTTTAAAACAACTTTAGAAGGAGTGATAGTATTCAAGTATGTAAAGTTGCAGGATGAATAGCTTTTAAAAACACCCATAAGAGCCAGAATTAACAGGCAGGAGAACCCAGGGGTGGGGTGAGGGCACTTCCATATAAGGATGGGGTTGCTTGTTGCTGATTTGTACAAATTATTGGCACCTCTTAGGGGAGAAAAAAATATCAAGCCACACCTACAAAACAGGATCTTGGTTCCTCTTTGGGGTTCTTTTCAAAATTTCGACAAGCACCCCCTCCACACCCCCCGGAGAACAGCCAGTCGAATTCTGGTAGACCTCTTTGAATAAAATAAAAGACAACTGATACTTACCTCACCAATTAATGGTTTCCGTTGATATGCCAAAATGCGTTGGGACTAGCAACATTGTACGACCTCCTCTCTGTAATTTGAAACCAACGCAATACAGGGGTCTATGCATTGCATACTTTCTCTCACTCTTGTTTGTTGGACCTTAAGTCCACGAGCTCTAAGGTGCCCTAACATCATCCTGTATCCTGAGTTTGGAAAATGCACCTGTAGACTATGTATAGTTGTGTCTAATGTATGATCATCTAGGTTGCTAAAAGTTCCCGTTGAGTCTATACCAAATTCTGACAGGCATCTTTGCACTGTTCCTTCAGATACCCCAAGCATACTGGCAATGTGTACTGTTTTCAAACTGTTTTCGGTCGTATGCGACAACTGATCAGCGGTGATACGGAATTCTGCACGACCTTTGAACCCTGAGCATTCCAAATCAGTCTGGAAGCAAACAGAAGACTCCTCCATTCTACAAACCAATAAATCCACTATGTCTCTCAGCTTTTCAATTGTCGGTTCCTCAACGATCCTCAGTGAGCCTAGGCAAACAGCATGGCAATATAACAAATCAGCACGGCTTTTAACGATGTCTACTCTACAGGATTCCCAGTTTTCATAATTACTTACGAGGTTCAGAAGCACCTCTACCCGCGCAGAAAACATCTCCTTCGCCTCAGACTCCATCTTGTCAAATTATACTGGTTCCCAACCCTTCGGTAGGGTGACGGCCCCTGGGGCCCAGTCCATCGCTGTTTACTCAGTGTTGACTTGAATGTTGACTTGCATGTTGAATTGAATGTTGACTTAAATGTAGACTTAAATGTTAAATATTGACTTGAATGTTGCCTTCAATGTTGACTTGAATGTTGACTTGAATGTTGACTTGAATGTTGACTTGAACGTTGACAAAAGACACACTGCCTTGAATGTTGACTTGAATAATGACTTACACGTTGCCTAGAATGTTGACTCGCTCAGAACTAAATGAACATCGAACGCGCGTTCTTAACGCGAAGGGTTAAACACGCACACGCGTTTTGCTGCGTTAGAGTGCGTTTCAACTTCGCGTTATAATGCATTGAAGTAAATGCATTAGTATGTATGAGCTTGGTTATTGTTTTCTCCTTTTGTTACTGTGTGAAATGAAGTTAACGATCTTTCCTAAAGGTAACATTCGGTATGAACATGATTTGTTTTCAAGGAGCAGACAAGTTTTAATTCTTTCGCACCAGCCGAATATAGCGACGGTTGCTTTCAGACCATTTTGTTTTGTTCGTTTGGATTCATTCAACTTACGAATAAAATGATTTGCATTTCGAGAAATCAACAGATAAAGGTAACGGGTTTTCAATTGACGCTGTGAAAAAAACCAACAGACAACATCGTGAGATTTATATTTTTTTCAAGATCTGATCGTTATCGCGTCTAGACACCTGGTAGCTGGGAAGTATTTTCAAAAACCTTTTTTTTTTTTCCGTGAATCCAATTTTATTTACAGGGCAAAACACTTACACTACTTACAATACTAACATTATACTTACATTTACATTTACATTGCACTACACATACTTACACTACAAGCACTACTTACAAAACATATAATGCAATACCTAATTAAATTACAGTTGGCATACTTACAATTTTTTTATCATTAGATTTTACATGCACAGGGTAAAGAGTGAACATATATAGCACATTACTTTCAACAACACCACTTTCCGTGTTATTGGCACCATTCATTAATTACCACTGCATTACCACTTTTAAAAGGATAGTAATAATAAAAATAATAATTTGGTTACAGGGCGCTATGAGAAATCAAACCTTTAACATTGTTCTAAGTTATCGATATATTTTCTCCATTTAAGATTGTGACTGGACTCTTTGTTATTTGATTTCATAACCTGAGCTTCTAACTCGTATACGTAAGCCAGGGTGTTATAAAACACTTTAAAGGATGGGCGAGTGCTATTTTTTCGGCATTCATAAATATGCTTTTTTGCTACAATTAAAAGGTGATTGAGCAACAAGAAATCGTCTTCTCTATTCCAAATCCCAAAGAGTTTATCAATATTAGAAAGTCCATCTAAAACTATGTTTACATTCCTACACCAACGAATAAAGTCCAGCCAAAAATAATTAGTGAATGGGCATGTGATAAATAAATGCTCTAGGGACTCGCTCTCTGCACCACAGAATGTACATAATGGTGAAGCTGTCGAACCAATTTTGTGTAGAAAAGCATTCGTTGTTAAGTATCTATTAAGAATTTTATACTGAAACTCCCTTGATTTTGTGTTGTTAAGTACTTTTCTCACACCTAATTGTGATTAGAACCGCACTGCCCTGCTTTTTATAAACAATAGACGCGTGTGTATATATATAACTTGATAGGTTTATTCTCCATTAAATACTGTCTGATGAGTGCGTGAGCACGAAACTCGGAGTAACAGGGAATTTTGTCTCTTCGTTATATCTTCTTATTCAAAGCTCTACACTTTAAAAGTGTATTGAGCACTGTTTAATGGCATTAGCCACTTTATTACACATATAAAGGATAAATTATATATTTCTTTCCATTCTAAACACACACTGGAATATTGCTCCGTATATTGGGGTGGTTTCGTACTTGGATCGTATTTCTCCATAAATGTCTTTTGATGCGGCTTTGTCTATCAATACCTCCTGATCCTTTAAACGTAGCTTAATATGATCTTTCAGGACAAACGTTTTATCGCTTTTTTGCCCACATGATGCTAAAGAATTCCGCCATTGCAGAGGTAGCGCATCGATAACTTGCATCAATAGAAACACCTCTATAGGTGTAAAATGTGAGTTGTTTGAGGATTGCTTAACAATTAAGTCATTGCTTTCGCTTACCAGACTTAATGAGAATTTGACGCAGTTCCAACACTTTTGAATTGTGCATCATGTGCATTTCACTATAACTGTTTTGTGGTGTCACAAATGATACATGGAAACTGGTCATTCATGGTGGAGTTGATGGCTTTTCCAGAATTCCAGTTTATTAAAAGTGCATATGAAGTGAATTTTTTTTTGCATAATTTTACCGTCCAATATATAAATAAATCAATTGTAAACGTTAAAGTTTTCAAAAATAGTAATGGTAATAATTGATGTTTAAACAGGGTAACCCCATCAGTCACAGGACTGGTATCAACGGGGGCCCTGTATAACATTAAAATAAAAGAGAGTAGATATAAATTATAAATAAACATATATCAATAAAAATTACGTATAACTGACTACAATAAAAAGGAGTGCTAAAATGATCGAATAAAATGTTCTAAAAAATAGCTTAAGAATAAAAAGCGGAGATAGCCGAGAAAACGGTCCTTAGGTGGTAAAGTCTTAATGTTCATTGGAAGACTATTGAATGCCAATGCACCATGATAGTAAAAAGACTTTTTAGCGACATCTAGATGAAATTTAGGAAGAATGATGTCAGTGATTGACGATGTAATACATCTTTGTTGGTTGTCGCTCTGGCTGCATAACATGAAATAGTCTTTTAAAATATGAAGAACCTTCACCGACCAAGCACTTGTTAACTAACAGTACACAGTGCTTTTCCATAGATCTTGTAAGAGGTGGCCAGCGAAGGTTTTCAAGTATTGATTCCGTGGTTATGTCAGGTTTAAAACCGTATACGATTCTCGCCACTCGTCGTTGCAGGCGTTCAAGACACTAAATAAAAATTTAGTCATGTTTTTGGCGCTAAAAACTGCTCAACTTTTGTTTAGAAATGGTCAGGGGACTGGCACGAGATTCTATTGTGCAATTTCATCTCGTAGTAGTTTTGTGGACAGAATTAATCACAAAGAAGGGTTTTTGAGGCAAATCGACATGTCCAGCAATTCTGAATTGAGTGATTTCTCTGAATCATCAAATGACGACGAGAACATCGATGTTGTGTATAGCCAATACACACTGTATCATATTGCAATCTCGTAGTCTTGTCCACAACACTACGTCATCAGGACATTTTGGCCGCGCGATTCGAAGACCATTTTTGAGAGCGAAATCGCACAATTTTCAGGTGTCATAAAATCGCTAATTTTTTTCAAACACGGTTCAAACTTTGGACTAGTGTCTTTAAAATGTTGAACTTTCAAACTACTGAAAAACTGATTTCGCTTCATATGCACTTTAAGATGCTCTGGAAATAACCAGGCCTGTACTGTTTTGGAGTGCTTTAGAGAGGCAGTAGCAGTATATGGATTACCTTCAAGAGTTCGAAGTGACAAAGGAGGAGAGAATGTGGAGGTATGTCTTTTTAGAGGGTTGTCCAATATACACGAACTGATACAACCCGTGTAATAGCAGTTTCTTTTTTGCACGACCCGTACGATTCGTACGAGTCGTGAAGCAATGGTTTACGAGTCGTACGGTTGGTGAATACCATTAGAGAGACTTGGGCAGATATACAACTCCACGACACTTACGACCCATACGATTTGTACGAGTTGTGAAACAATGGTTTACGAGTCGTACAGTTGGTGAACTGAATATCATTAGAGAGACTTAGGCATATACACAACTCCACGACCCATACAACCCGTACGATTCGTACGAGTCGTGAAACAATGGTTTACGAGTCGTACAGTTGGTGAACTGAATATCATTAGGGAGACTTAGGCGGATATACAACTCCACGACCCGTACAATCCGTACAATTTGTATGAGTCGTGAAACAATGGTTTACGAGTCGCACAGGTGGTGAACTGAATATCATTAGAGAGACTTAGGCATATATACAACTCCACGACCTGTACGACTCGTCCGAGTCGTGAAACAATGGTTTACAAGTCGTACAGTTGGTGAACTGCATATCATTAGAGGGACTTGGGCATAATTCACAAGGCCATGACCCGTACGATCCGTACAAGTGGTACGAGTCGTGAAACAATGGTGCACGAGTGATACAGTTGGTGAACTGCATATCATTAGAGAGACTTGGGCGTACATACTCTTCCACGAGTGGTTCAATTCGTATGAGTCGTGAAACAATGGTTTAGGAGTCGTACAGTTGGTTAACTGCACATCATTAGAGTGACTTGGGCATATATACAAGTCTACGAACCGTTCGATTTGTGCGAGTCGAAAGAGTCATGAAACAATGGTTTACGATTCGTTTGGTTTGTGAACTGCACATCATCAGAGCGACTTAGATTAAGGACAGGCCTACGACAAGAATTGTTTCTTTCAAACGTACAACCCGGTTTACAATTATCGTGTAGGTCTTAAGTCATGTCGTAGGCTTGTCGTGAGCTTGTTGTAAGTGACAAAATCATACTGTGTAATCGGCCTTTAACAAGTCAACTCGTACGAGAGAAACGTATACAGGTTTTGGTTTTTTTTTTGCACCTGATGATTTCTGGGTAAGACACACCACTATTCCGTACATGAACATTGTAGCACTTTCAAAATGGCAGATGCAGAGCCAAAAATCGAAACAATCTGTTCTCGAAGATGGATTTTGGGAAGATAATTACCTATAAGGTATCGTAAGTTATTTTTGAAGTGTTATTTTCAGTTATGGTTGAAGTTCGAAGCGATAATTTTAGTACAGCGATGAAGTTATGTGTTGTTGCATTGGATGTGTTTGGTATAGTATGTGTTTCAAAATTTGAAAGTTGTGGGTTTGAATAACCTTGGAGCCTGTTAACGTTTGGAATTTCGCGTTTTTGGATCATTTAATGTTTATTAACCTTCAATCAGGCATTTTCTTTCCTTCTCTACGTACAGGAAGGGAGTGGATAATTGCAGGTTAATAGCTTTTTATTTATATTGCGACAGCAATTTATTTGATGTATTCATTGTAATTGCTTGGTTTCGTATTATGTGAAGATCTTCTTGGAAATATTTTATTATATATTGGCTGAAGGCTGGCACTTGCGAAGGGACTAGTTTTTGTGGAGTAGTTGCTGAGACAGGTACTTTGCAGTATTCACTTAATTTTGGGAAATTTAAGTAGCCCATTGAATGGTCTCTGGATTTTTTTTGTCTAATGTTTGACTGAAAAATTTAAATTTATAATTAATAAATGGGAAACATGTAACTTGTTTTTATAAAGTTATAGAAACATGAGTGGAAGTTTGGGAGAGCAAGAAATGCTGTGGGAAAATGAGGGGCAGGTGGAGTTTCTACAGCTTTTTCCAGTTTTCCCAAGCTGTCACCAGTGTTTCTATAACTCAATAGAAACACAGAGTACATGTTTTCTATTTCTTTTAGAAAACAGTGCGACGAGAAAAGGAAAACAACTTGCTAACCTTGATTATCAAAATGTAAATTCTTTTTACTGGCAGCATCACTGCGTCAACAGCCCGCGCTAGTTCTGTGTTTTCATCGAATTATACAAACATGATTTTTAACCAATCAGCATGCTTATTTTCTTAGAACTGTTTTCTAACATCATAGGGAGCTTAAGCACACACGTTTTTGAGACACGGACTGTAACTGGAGGTGAGCTGTTTTCACTTTTAACTTGCCCTTGCACAACCACACTCACACTGTTAAGAATCTTTTCTCCGTTAGAGACGATTAGTATAAAAATCTGGGAGACCACGGTCCTAGCATGCGAAATGTTCCCTTCCGGTTGCCTTCTGCTTTTCAAAAACGCGCATGCTTAAGCTCCCTATTATATTGATGTGGTACTCTTCGTGCTTCGCTTAAAGAAGTTTCCCCATGAATTAATTACTTAAGTTAAATGTAATGCACTCCAATTTAAAACAACAATTAAATTTTATTTTGATTTAAATTACATTGTGAAGAAAGGCAATATGCATAGGTATAAATATCAACTTGCTATTAGTAAAGGAATTCTTGAAAAAAATTAACTCAGATTAACATTATTTTGTTGCTATGTGTTTTGCGTTCGTTATTGTTTCTACTTGGAATGATTGTTTTGAGTTATACATTTACAGGCTTATTTTGTATAGTATAGTTTAATCATTGCCATTGTAGTGCATACATATACAGCAATTTTGAGCCAGAGGCCAAAAGTTATATGGAATTTTATCAACTGTAACAAAATTATTTCAATGATAGGTATTGAATAAAACTTGTCAAATATGTTCTTTTATATGATAACCATGTTTTATGAACAAATTAGTCTTAGATGAATTGTATTTTAATGTCTTTAAGAACAACATTAATTAAACCTTTTGTCTAATTGAAAATCCATTGCCAGCAAAACCTTGGTATCCTTCTTAGGTTTTTACACCATGAATGGACTCTCTTAGACGGCACGGTATTGCAACTGAGGCAATTTGTCTGTGAACAGTAACTTGTTATAGTACCTTATTAGTTGCACATCCCTGCATATTTGCAGGAATTTGGATTGGTTTAAAACCTACAACTGTATTTTTTTTCCTTTCATTTTAACTAACTTGTCACTATTTGAGATGGCCTAAAAAGTATGTAGATCTCTCCATATGCAGTAGTTTCATTGTAATCGTTTCTGTGAGAAATTTTTCTCTGGAATTCTCTTCTACTTTGTGTAATTTGGTTTAATGATACTATGGTGGTTGTGTGCTAATGTAAAGTTGTATTATTTCATTGAAGTGATTGTTTGGGGCCAAATTGGCAGAATTGCTGTGTCTCTC
>JAHPZR010037286.1:0-46113 GCA_019787425.1 Platygyra sinensis
TGGGATCTCAGTTCGTAAACTGAATACTGAGTAGATGGACCTTACTTAAATTATCCTAAATCGACAACGTTTGGATGCCATCTTTAACGACGACAGAAGTGATGGAAGTGGGAGGGAGGACTGTTTTTTTAGCTTGTATGGATTTTTTTTCCACGTCCACTGCCTTTGCATGTTTTTTTTTTTTTGGGGGGGGGGGGTGGATATTCTACTGTCGCCAATCTTAAATCTTCACTAGTCACAATCTGATTGCCTGGAACAGGCTTCTGGCGAATATTTTTATATTTTTCACACAGTCGTTTGCTTTACGGTCAAAACTATACTCATGGAGGAAACCTAACCAAGTATCAGAAACAATAATAAGCAGCAGGCTCCTGTAAGCGGCTATTGCCCAACTGATGGTGGTTGCGTTTTATTTTTTGGTTGATGTTTAGGGAAATAAAAATTTTATTTATTCCTTCCCCTTTTTAAAAAATTGTTTTTTTGGTATGCATGAATCATCAAGGTTTTAGCTTAGATTTCTCTTGAGTGATCATCTTGTAACCATGATATGGGGCCTAAGGGAACATTCTTCTTGGGGAAGCGTTTTTGAGCGTTTTCGGCCACGATTTTTAGCCGATAAATTTAACGTATCGATATGACTTGAATGTTATGCGTCGTTTACTTTGTCAAAGACTTAAAATAGATTGGAACAGGCCCATACTAAATGCATCAGTTGTATTATTAAACACCTCTGTGATCATCTCTTACCATGACTGTCAAAAGTTGATCTTGGCGGCCAAGTGTTACGGCTCACCATGGGTGTGCACATCTGTGTCCACAATTATCATTTATACTTGTCAGTTGTGAAATATGTCGAGCCTTTTAAAAGGACGATATGTGCTGATTGCAAACGGAATCAAGCAGGATGGCTGTTTATAGCACGTGTTTTTTTATCACTTTGGTTATCCGTAAGGGGTTTTCTGCAAGGATGTTTGGCTAGCAGTGCCCATGATGTGGGTTGCTGCGCACAAAATGTATCAGTCTTGAAAGTGAAAAAATGTCGCTTCCCTAATTGTAGAGAAAACCAGTTCGTAAAGTAAAGTTAAGTAGAGTAAGTAAGTAGAGTAAAGTAAAGTAAAGTAAGTAAAGTAAAGTAAGTAAAGTAAGTAAAGTAAAGTAAGTAAGTAAAGTAAGTAAAGTAAGTAAGTAAGTAAGTAAGTAAGTAAGTAAGTAAGTAAGTAAAGTAAGTAAGTAAGTAAGTAAGTAAGTAAGTAAGTAAGTAAGTAAGTAAGTAAGTAAGTAAGTAAGTAAGTAAGTAAGTAAGTAAGTAAGTAAGTAAGTAAGTAAGTAAGTAAGTA
The DNA here is from genome assembly GCA_019787425.1 of Platygyra sinensis. NCBI lineage: Eukaryota > Metazoa > Cnidaria > Anthozoa > Scleractinia > Merulinidae > Platygyra > Platygyra sinensis. The sequence continues at coordinate 1,338 of JAHPZR010037286.1, forward strand.
AGTAAGTAAGTAAGTAAGTAAGTAAGTAAGTAAGTAAGTAAGTAAGTAAGTAAGTAAGTAAGAAGTAAGTAAGTAAGTAAGTAAGTAAGTAAGTAAGTAAGTAAGTAAGTAAGTAAGTAAGTAAGTAAGTAAGTAAGTAAGTAAGTAAGTAAGTAAGTAAGTAAGTAAGTAAGTAAGTAAGTAAGTAAGTAAGTAAGTAAGTAAGTAAGTAAGTAAGTAAGTAAGTAAAGTAAGTAAGTAAAGTAAGTAAGTAAAGTAAGTAAAGTAAAGTAAAGTAAGTAAAGTAAGTAAGTAAGTAAGTAAGTAAAGTAAGTAAGTAAGTAAAGTAAAGTAAGTAAAGTAAGTAAGTAAGTAAGTAAGTAAGTAAAGTAAGTAAGTAAAGTAAGTAAGTAAGTAAGTAAGTAAGTAAGTAAGTAAAGTAAGTAAGTAAAGTAAGTAAGTAAAGTAAAGTAAGTAAGTAAGTAAGTAAGTAAGTAAGTAAGTAAGTAAGTAAGTAAGTAAGTAAAGTAAAGTAAGTAAGTAAAGTAAGTAAGTAAAGGTAAGTAAGAAAGTAAGTAAGTAAGTAAGTAAGTAAAGTAAAGTAAAGTAAGTAAGTAAGTAAAGTAAGTAAAGTAAGTAAAGTAAGTAAGTAAGTAAGTAAAGTAAAGTAAGTAAAGTAAAGTAAGTAAGTAAGTAAAGTAAAGTAAAAGAAAGGAAAGGAAAGGAAAGGAAAGTAAAAACGTTACACCAGGGGATTACACCACTCCAGGAAATTAACACTGCAGTGAAAAGTGGCTGCCAAGGTGGCCTTCAGGCAAGTACAATTTGTACGCCTAAGAGTACAATTCACTCTACAGGAATTTTTTTTCCTCGGTTCTCCTTTGCACTATTTTTTTTTATTGTATATATAGCGAGAATTTTAGGCAATAAACCTTGCAAATAGAATTCTATATGTGCTATATTTCACCGGTGAAAAAAGCGATACGTCCAATCAGGTTTGCGTATAGCGTTCTTCACATGTGAAAAATATAACCAATCACCGTTCATGATAGAATCACTAAGCCAATCAGAGTTAAGCACTCTAATGGCTTCCGAGAAGCGCGGGCTTGAAATTAGCGTCCGCTTGAAGTTTGTGTCTCGATAACATGGCTTCGGTTCCCGTTTTACTTCACTTTCGGAAAAACAGCAATGGAATATATCTAACAAATATCTTGAGTGCTAGAACTTCAGTTTGAGAATCAATAGCCATTCAAGAAACCGAGGAAGTAAATTTAACATCAGAAAGCCAACAACATTCAAGGAGGAACATTCAAATTTAAACAGTGTAAGTCAACAGAGTCCGAATTTGTCTTTGCACAGCGCGAAACGTCGCCATGACATGATTGAATCTGACAGTAATTATGGACAAACGAAAATATTTCTCACTATGTATTTACGAATTCTCCCCTATTATATTTAAGCTTGTGTAGGCTCGTTGTACGCCTATATCTGGACAGGAAAGCGGATTTGTTTTTCATTACGCTCGGTCATTCATTACGTTCTCAGCGTTCTGCATGGAAACTTATGGTGCCGGAAAAAAGCTAAAACTGAATGGTTGTGTTTAATTCTCGTTATATATACAATAAACAGATTACAGCATAGAAAGTGCTTTGTACGGATTTTTATTCACTCGTTGCAAAACTTTGAAAACTCACTCGTTCGCTGCGCTCACTCGTTCGTTTTGCAAAGTTTTGCAACTCGTGAATAAAAATCCGTACGTCGCACTTTCTATGAAGTAATCTATTTTTCAGTCACCTTCAGTTGCACTTTTTTTTCTGCTTTTTCCCCGTCCCGCGCTTCAACCCTTTTCTAATGGTCCGTCCCTAACGTCGTCACGCAACGCTTCTCCCAGGGAGGTGCCGCTGTGGCGCTGTTTCGGCGTGTGATCAGAAATCTAAACCCCATTTCTTAATTTCGAAACCACAATCAACGCCATTTTATTACTACTCAGTGAGGCAGTGAATAGTTCTTCTTGGCATTTTTCTACTCCCAAATTTGCCTGAACTTGAGAGGTTGATACTCCCGTTTGTTCAAAGCGGGGACAAACAAAAGAAGAAGCGAGATATGTTTATTCACACAGTCGATGACGATAAGTACGAGACTTTGTTACTTCTTGTCAAGGGAAAATTTCATGTGCCAGTAGCTGAGCGGACGAGATCACAGAAAAGTGCCGTGGTCCAGTTTTGGAGAAGGAAGGAACTGTTTACTTTGGGAAACGAGGAAAGTCCCACGCTATATTTTAACGGAAGAAAGGTGGTCAAAAAGTCGAGGTTTCAGGAGTTGTTGCAAAAACATTTAAAGAAACTAAATCGGCCGGTTACAAAAAGCTAAAACAAAGATCACACGATAGTTACGCAGGACTTACTGAGCGAAAGATACGACAAGTCACCTCAAGTAACATTAGATACCGTGTCCATAAAGGCCGGTTCTCACTAGCGCATAAGCATAAGCACAAGCATAAGCATAACATAAGCATAAGCAAGTGAGAACACCCGCGACATAAGCACAAGCATAAGCAGAAGAACGAACCCACTTATTTGTCTTGTGCTGTTCTCACTTGCGCATAAGCATAAGCATAAGCATAAGCACAAGAAAAACAAATAATGCAGCATTTACAAACACTGAAGCTGTACCAAAGCCTGTTAGAGCACACCACGTACAATCGCAGCACCAGGTCGATTTGGTTGACTTGAGCAAGGAGCCAGTTGAGCTTGGAGGGAAGAGTTAAAGGTACATTCCCTCTGTCATGGATGTATTCAGTCGTTATCTCTGGCTCGTACCACCGCCCACAAAGTCAAGTCGAGGTATAGCAAGGGATTGAACTCAAAAAGAAAGGCATCAACTGTGCCAAAAAGCTGCCAAGGTACTGCAGAGTCCTAAACGAAGAAAAGAAAGAAGAACTTGGCTGGTTAAGCCCATTTGAGGGTTTAGTATGGGCGAAAATCGAATGTTCTGACCAAAGCATCTTTAGAAAACTACGACATTTAAAACCCCCCAAAAGGAAAGACCTGTCTAAACACCATATGGCCGTCAAAAACATTAGAAAAAGGGCCAAGTCTTACAACCGAAAGCTGGAAAAACGGATGATGGACAAGCACATGCGTCGCAATCGTCCTCCAACAGAATATAAACAGGGAGATAAAGCGAGTCTTGCTAAGGCTTAAGTCACGAAAAGGCAGAATTGCTCCAAAACGAAGGCACATTTTGAAAGGCCGAGTAGTTGCAAGAAATCTCAAAACTTCAATGTATAAAGTATCATTTATCAATCCAACTTCACATAAAGAGTGCAGAAGTGGATTTCTGTGGAAGATATCACAAGTATTAGTTCTCAAGAAGAGAAAGCAAAACGGAAAGAGCAAGAACAAAAAAGAAAGAAGCGGTTGCATCGAAAGAAATTTCATATTGTTTTAACTCGCGAAGATAGATTAGAGTTCTTTAGACTCGGAAAGCACTCCTATTACCTTTGATCCTCCAAAAGATGGCAATTGTCAGTTTAGCGCACTATGTTTCTTCTTGAGAAGGATAGGTATTGAACGATCACCAGAAACGCTAAGAAAGGAGATTGTAAGATACTTACGAGAACATCCCAGCGACTTAGAGGGTTTTCCCTTGGAACTATTTGCCAGTCAAGGATGGGCTGAATACTTGGCCGAAATGAACAAAGATGGCACCTATGGAGATCAGATAACTTTGCAGGCCGCGTCGAACATTTTCAATGTTCAAATAACTGTTCATTCTTCCCTCGGAGTATAGAGGCAACCACAGTGATTTCTCCATTGACTCAGGTTGTAGTTACCACGTTTAACCTAGGACACTTTGCAGAAGGGCAAGGGGAGTATTATGTGTGCCTACAGGTCGAGGTAAATGGTGCTGAAAACTGTTCAAGTGACAAGCAAGAGAACCAGGAACTATCGAATGAAGACGAAAATGACACGGAAAAAGCGAAAGACAATAATAGCAAAAGAGAAAACAAAACTAATTGTGGAGCGAACAGAGAGGACCAGAGAGTAAAAGATAAAATTTGTGATAATCGGTATTGACATAAATTAATATTTTGCCGACACGGAACAGAGAACTGGGTGCGAGCGTAGTACGCGAGGGCTCATGGGAAGTATGTTTGTAAAAAGAGACGGTTGAGTAACTTGTGACATTCTACGGTCAGCCTTGCCACTAGCACTTTCTCATAAGGTTTATTTTTATTGTGTAATTAGCGTCATATGAATTGTCTTTTTCATTCTGTTGTTTAGTAATCAACCTTAAAACCCCAAAGGTGGCGCCATTGCATTTGGTCGGGGGTACACGGTCCCTATTATCCCTAACAAGGGGTGTTTTGGGGTCTACGTGTCCGGCTTTGGCGCGTGTAGGACGTTACTTGATGTATCTGTTATCCACTTTGTTGTAAGTTAATTGTCACAATTAAACAGATCTCGGGCCTGGCTGACCAACACGCCCATGCCTCAACCTTGTATGTGTGTTCGGTTGTGTAGTGAAGGCAAAATAGGGCATATACGAGAATCCGATTAACCACCTTCCAAACGAAATAATTTCCATGATTTTTGAAACAGCTATACGATCTTCAAACCCCTGTGATGAATGCATTCTTTTCCAGCGACTAAGAAATGTGTGCTCTCGATTTCGCCAGTGTGCCGATACTTTCACTTACTTATTACCGAAAATATACTATCGTGACCGATCCCCTGGTATAATCAGTGTGAGGCACCTCATAAAGGAGTTTGGTCCTTCAAGTGGATTGATGCTTGAGTTAAGACGTTTAATTAATAGCAACCGTTGGCACCATGCATGGCTCGAGTTATATGCCATAGGTTTAGGTGGTTCCAAATTAAGAACATTTTTTGGCGCAAATAACATGCTATTTTCTTTTGTTTAGTAGCTTTTCTGTATCAGCATGTTTTCGATTGTTGTTATTGCTGTGCTTTGTTAATGCTGTTACCTGTAAAAGCAGATTTTTGCCGGAAGATACAATAACTAATGTAAAATGCACAATGTACTTCAAAGTTTAAAGTTAAATACGTTATAATAACTAACAAACGTTGCTGTTCAAGGTATTAGAATTGCATGCGATTTTCTTTCAGTACATTCGTGCCAGGAGAGATGGTAGACTATGCATCCTTCCTATGCATCCTTCTGTGTTAAAAGAATCCCTCACTGAACCAGGGGTTTTACGACCGGCAGCTCGTGGCCTTCAATCCTTGTCAAAAAGTTTAGGGGCACTTCAAAAACAGCACTCTATTGTAATTGACCAGAATTGAAATTCCCCCATCTCTCTCTACAAACAATGTTGTGTAGGCTACGGCACCATGAGGCCCAAAATCCAGTCCACGGTTCATGGCCCACTCCCTTAGTTAAAAGCCGGCATATTAAATATCGATAAATCTTCGGATCGAAGTCGAGTACCAAAGGACAAGGTTTTGGCTGCCCGTATATCAGAAAAATTGCAAAAGAACAGACTTAGCTTAATTAAGTGTTCAAAAGTGAATGTTAATTAAGCGTGAATGTTGCATACCTATTTTATACTAATTAACAATCAACAACCATAAAGATCAGCGATGTCGGTTACCACATTAACATCACTGGAAAGACCTCATTACAATAGCGAAGCGCGCGAGTGACGTCATGACTCAGACAAGACTCAGACAAACAAACTGGAATGGTGGATGATTTTGAAGATTTCTTTAAGAGCAAAAGCCGGTGTTCCTTAAACACTTGTGAAACAAAGCTTTCGCTTATATTCCCTGTATTTCCCTCAGAACAAGCTTATGTCGACTGAGTCTCGCGGGGAATTCAGTGATTTGCATTCTATTTTTAGACTTCGCGCGCTTCGCTATTTGCGCCAGACATTATTACAATTTGCGTACATTGACAAATATTACAAAATGCTGCAGCCCTTATTACAAATTGCGAAGATTGGATTTATTACAAAATGCTGCACACGTTATTACACAATGAGCAAATTATTACAAAATGCGTAACTTATTACAAAATGCCGCAGAACATGTGAATTACTCTGAAAGCTTTTATAAATAGATCTAAATAACGAGTGATTGTAAAGCTCAGTTCATTCAGTGTTTTAGTTGACAAGACAGAGATAAAAGGATTTCCGTTTGAACTGAGTTTCTCATTTAGTTTCTCAGTTATGTTCCATTTCAAACATCCTTTAGTAGTCTTTTTGTGTACACTCTGTATATAGGCTTACGTCACAATACAAGCTTGAAAAATGTCCGAAAAGTTCCAAGATATCAGTTACAGATATAATTTTAAAGTTATCTTAATGCAAAACGCTTCGAAGAAACACCTTTTTGGCAACTCAAAAACAGGAGAGAGATTGAATAGAAAAAAGAATAAATTAAATCAGAGGGTAGTTCAGTTCCGTGTTGTTTGGAACATCAAGCAAAGTCAAGTTATCATATTGCCAATTTTGTGTTAAAGGCTGTAAGACAACTGCCTTGAGCTGAAATCTCGATTGTGTTGTGAAAAAGCTGGAAGATTGTTTTTTTTTTTTTGCGTTGTTCAACACGACGATCTCCAGACATTTTAAATGTTAACTGCGGTTTCTTATTATATCCATTTTTAACTCAACATTTTGGATGTGTCTAAAATGTTCACCGCAGTACCAACAAGGTTGAACGTAACTTCATCTGTGCAGACCACACTGTACGGAGGAAATAACCATCCATTTCTACAAAAATTACCAACGAAAAATGGATTGAATTAGCTGCCACTCTGAAATGTCAGCTTCATCGTCGACCATAAAAAAGTCAAGATATTGAAGATCAAAAAAGTGCTAATTGACTTACTTTATTCCATGCATTCACATTAATTCCCTTGCCGAAATTACACCCCACAAGGCTTTCCAAAGCGCAAAATAAGAGGAAAACTGTGTTGCGCAAAGGTTGTTTGTTAAAGAAAACTTAGTGGATATTTGTTTTTGCGCGAAAAAGTACTTAAAACTTCCATACGTTTCGAGGCTGCTGCCTCTACATCAGTGGATAAAAAGCAACTGTTTGCTGTGCGCGTGATATAACGTTCAAATTAAAACTAAAATTTTGAATTTGAAATTACTTGCGCGCGCTGACTAAGAAAAGAATGCGCGCGTGTACACATTCAAACTGAACAGATTTTGGGAGTTTATAGAAAGGCAAAGTCGGTATTAAGTCCTCCCGGATGTAATGTTTTGTGTTTGAAAATCATCCTGGCTTCGAAGAGGCGCCTATTTTGAGTATCACGGAAGCCAGAGTGGATCACAGACACCAGCATATTAGTAGAGGTGTGTCCTGGAGATGCAAAATGTCGGCCTACGGGAAGATCAGTGTTGGTTTGTCGTGTTGAACGTAAGTGTTCTCTGAAACGATCTCCCAGGCGTCTTCCTGTTTCTCCGATGTAAACCTTGTTGCAGGTGCAACATTTGATGAGGTATACCACGTTGTAGCTTGTACAGGTGTACTTGGAATTGATGGTGACATGTCCCCCGGGAGTGCTGATCGTAGGTGAAGCATTGGTGTGGGCGCAAGTATTGCACCGGGACCGACCGCATGGAAACGTACCACGATCTTCGACAGAAGCAGTTGTGTCGTTGAGATGACTTCTCACCAAGGAGTCGCGCAAGTTGTTGTCGCGACGGTATGCACACAAAACTCGTAATGGTCGGTAAATGTCTCCAGTGTCTGGGTCATCTCGCAGCAAGTGGAAGTTTCTAGTCATGATGTTTTTGACCAATGCGTTCGTGGGATGGTACGTCAACACAAGAGGGATGATAGGTTGTGCATCGGGCACTCCTGCACGCTCTAAAATAATGGCGTCACGAGGTATAGCTGATACTCGTTCTTGCGCTCGCTGAACCATACTCGCTGGATAGCCACGGCTTCGGAAAAAGCTTGCCATTTCTTTGCTCTTGTTTTCAAAATCATTCTCCTCACTGCAAATGCGTCGTAAACGAAGAAACTGACTGTAAGGGATGGAATTCTCACAACGGACAGGGTGCGATGATGTGTAATTCAGGTAAGAATGAGTGTCGGTTTCTTTGTAGTGTATACTGGTGAGAAGACGATCAGATGTTGGTTTCAAACGAAGGTCGAGGAAAGGCAGCTGCACATCTGAAATGACCCAGGTGAAATTGAGGCTGGGATGAAAGCCGTTGACGTAGGTCGCAAAATCTTCTATCTCCTCTCTACTTCCGGAGGTGGCACCAACAATGTCGTCAATATATCTTTTGTACAGGGCTGGTTTTGTTCCTGTGTACTGATCGAAGATTTGTTCCTCGGTATGCCCCATGAAGAGACACGCATAATTAGGTCTCAAACAGCTCCCCATCGCGACCCCTCCCGTTTGGCGATAAAAATTTCCATTGAACGAGAATGTGTTCAAAGTAAGGACCAGTTCCGCAAGGCGAACCACAGTGTGGGTTGGTATTTGCAGGACCGGTCTTTTGTTGAGAAAATGAGTCAACGCTAAGAGGCCATCGCCATTTGGAATGACAGTGTACAAGGATTTCACATCCATAGTGAAAACATAGTTGAAATTTCCTGGAAAGCGGAAAGAGTCGGCAATGCGGAGCATGTGATTAGTATCTTTCACGTAGCTTGGTAAGCTTTGAACCACGGGAGTGGTGATCCTGTCCAAATAAGTGGCTATTAGCTCTGTTGGGCAGTTACATGCAGAAACAATAGGTCTAACTGGACCCAGCCCCTGGCAGATTCGGCTCTGTAGATTATTACATCTCCAAGTGCCGGAGCGAAGTGAACAAGCTCAACTTTAAACGTCACCTTGTAACAGACAATCTAACTCCAGGAGAGAGAGCCGCTCTTACATCATTACGACAACGCGATGACATCGTCATTAAGCCAGCAGACAAGGGGGGAGCGTTGGTGGTCTGGGACCGAAATCTGTACCTACAAGAGGCAGAAAGGCAACTTTTACGAAAGACTAGACCGTGACTTCACCGTGGATCACAACAAAACAGTTTGTGAAGTGGTTAAGGAGGCTATCAACAAAGGCGAACTTCCAGCATCAGTCATCAATCTTGTCGTGGACAATCCACGTACGTCTAGATTTTATCTCCTGCCGAAAATCCACAAGCCCGGAAACCCTGGAAGACCTATTGTTTCTGCATGTAAGGATATACATGGCCGACTACAGCTGATGATCATGCAAGTGCCTTGAATCCATAACAATGAAGCATGTTTCACTTGATGCTATATAGTTTAATGACAATCTCTATCAAGAGAGAAACCATCTTATCTTCATATGTACAACCGTATCTCACTTTTTAAGACGTCATTTTTCAACAGGTAAAAGTCTTGACTGAAAGCTGAACTAAGGACATTTTAAAACCCACAGGAGATGTTGACAAAACATTAAAAACATTTTGTATATCACATTAAAAACTGAGAAACATTGACATTTTTTCAGGATAAAATGCGAGAGATCCATTCTCGTCTCCTGAGGCCGCGCTCCTTCTGATCGGTACCAAGAATCGCGACCTCTGGCCGGACCCGATTTTCTGCGCATGTTGGACCAGCCCAGAGGTCGCGATTCTTGGTGCTGACCGAAAGAAGCGAGGTCTCTGGGGACAAGAATGCGACAGATCTTGCTGGAATAATCTAGTTTGCACAGTGGCTGTTCGTCATCTCCTAAGTAACTTATTTCATCCCCCGCCACACCCCAAGGCCTCCTCCGTTTCCTGAACCCAACATGGCGGTGGGGACTCCAGCAGGATGACGGTCTTTTAACTGGGTGTTCTGTCAACATTTCACGCGACTTCTTTAATTACGCTGCTGAACTAATGCAGCACTTATATGATATAGCTACTTATTAGTTCTAGTAGATTACTAGAATAATAGTTGAGATCTTTTGACCAATCGCAAAACGTGTAACATTTTTTTCTATCCTCTTATTTTCGGTTCCATGAACGTTTTATAACACACTATTGTCTCTACTGCTCAATCTTAGCAGTTAATAATCAGTGGCAGATCCAGACCTTGAGCTAAGCGGGGGTCCCGGTTTTGTTTTGCTTGCCCTGCTAGCTTTTCTTTCTTTTCTAATTTCTTCTTTTTTACCCAAGATAAGGGGGGAGGTGGGGGGAGGGGAGGGGGCTGGGGCCCCTGGGCCACTCCCCTAGATCCTCTATTGCAAATATATTAATTGTGAATACATCGAGTCCTTCATTTTGCTCTCAAAGGGCGACTTCCTGCAGCGCATGACTTGGAGAGTACACATGTACACCAATCCCAAAGGACAACCAAGATTACACTGAGCTATATTTAGAACAGGCTTGGTACCCACTTGTGATCACCGAATAAAGCTAGACTAAACCCTTTTAGCATTAAGCCACACATTGTTCTTGATAATTGTGGTAAAAGTGAATTTAGTCACCAACATTGCAAATAAAAACATGCAAAACTGGAGCAGTTCCTGGATTGAAACTTTGCCCAGAAAATTGCTTGATCTGGACTTAACATTGGATTACAGATATATCATGGGTACTCTCCTTCACATGCGACTACACTAATGTGTCTTTGTTACTGATAATGTATGCTCTGTTTTGGAAATCATGCATGGCATATATTATGAACAGTAGCCAGTAAAATTTACAATTACATCCAGGGTTGGGGGAAAAGCTATTGTTTTTTATCAAGACTTCCTGGAAGTACTCTATACTAAAGAGTCCAACATTATTCACTATCTCCGCAAATACTCTGAACGTTGGACATAATTGTTACACCATAAGTATACATCGTGTTGCTTAGCAACTTCTCTCATGCAAGCCACATGCTTGGTCAGGTCTTAGGCTTGGTAGCCTGGCCATAGAAAACTCCCTGATGTACTGGTTAAACACATCTGAATAAACTAAACAGTTCCAATACAAGCCTAGTCGCTTCTAAAGTTACTTTTCCCTTTTCCACATTTGACCTAAAAAAATCCTTTTGGGGGCTATAAAGGATTTTTTTTTTACTGTATTGGATGTTTTTTTTTAGCCACTTACTTTAAAGAGGTCACATCACAAGTGGTGAAGCATTGGAAAATTGTTATTTTTTCTTGTTTAATTTTGCAATACTTGCCTAAGTCTCTTTCAGTCTTGACCCACCTTGTTAATTTTCGGTTTGTCATTAATTCTTTCAGCATTTCTCACCCTTAAAAAACTATGATTCTGAGTTGACCTCAACTAAATCACTTAAAACATCCATAACTCTCAAGATAATTTTGTCAACAAAATAAGTTAGTTAACACCTGAAGAAAACGTTCTGAAAAGGTTCTTTGATGAATAAAATTATTTTAATCATTTTAAGGTCTCGAATCTGATTAAAATTATTTTTTAAAATCAGCAAAGAACCTAAGATCACAACCTTGGGCAAATTGAGCATTAACCTCTTTCAACATAAATTAAATGATTTAACTGTGCGACCTTTTGGATGTTAGCCAACACCTTTAACTTTTTATAGTGACAGTCTCACTCTCCGTCCTTTCTTTGTAGAATGTATGTTATCATCGGCTCAGGTTTTCCCTTCATGGTTACTGGACCTCGCTTTTTGAACACAAAATTATCATGTGGTTGGCACAGCAGGGATCTGCAAATTGAGAAAAATGCTACTGACAAAAATGCAAAATGAAAAAAAAAATTATACAAAGTTGGTATTTCGTTCTCTTGGCCCATTAGCTTGCATAGCAGGTGTAACATAAGGGAAAGAGGGCAGAGGAGTGGGATGGGGGAGGTGGCAGCAGTAGGGGTTGGGATGGAAGGAGGAATATGTTCTTTCCCCTTCTTCCTCTCCTTTTTAACCTGCCCTATGCCCTATGCCCCATGCTCCATGCCCCATGCCCCGTGCCCCGTGCCCCGTGCCCCGTGCCCCGTGCCCCGTGCCCCGTGCCCCGTGCCCCGTGCCCCGTGCCCCGTGCCCCGTGCCCCGTGCCCCGTGCCCGTGCCCCGTGCCCCGTGCCCCGTGCCCCATGCCCCGTGCCCCGTGCCCCGTGCCCCGTGCCCCGTGCCCCATGCCCCGTGCCCCGTGCCCCGTGCCCCGTGCCCTATTCCCTATTCCCCCCCTTTTAACCCCATCACTAGAGATAACAAGACAACGATAAACAGAAGCCCTGACTGAAGAATCAGAAAAACCAGATCACATCATATCACATGTTGTTTGGTCATATTACGGACAATTCTTTTTGCTAGATATTTGTTTGTTTGTTTTTTCACATTGCATAGAATACAGAGCAAAGCTTAAAAAATACCAATAATATCAATCACCTGTAGGCAAATTCTGTAACATTGATCTTTCCCCGCAGCCCAGTAGTTTCTGTACGACTTGTCAGATTGACAGTGTTTCCAAATAAACAGTAGCGTGGCTTCTTCTGACCCACAACACCAGCCACAACCTCACCAGAATGAACACCAATTGTAATCTAAAACATAAAATAAGTCCTTTACTTTGTGATGACGACATAGAGAATTAACATTAAATTCAGAATAAACTATCTTCTTCTTAGGGCCTCATCTGTCCCTTGCAATATTTGTGAAAAATTTCCAAAAGTTGTTCTTTTTAACAAGTTTGAAGAGTGAAGAATGAAGAATGAAAATTAATATCAAATGAATCTAGTGAAATACAACAATTATTGGGGGCTTTCTCACCAGAAGAAATAAGTGGTCATACTGGTATTCATTGAAGTAAAAGTCTGTACACGAGCCAAGTGGCCCATCATGCCAGAGTTAAGATTTATCATCCTGTAGCATGAAGCAACAAGGAACATTTCTACTCCCCCCTGGATGGAATGCTAGTTCATTGCAGGGTTACCTCCCAGCATTAAATTCATCGCTACCCATTTATGAGCCAGGGTGGAGAGATGCACTGTGAGAGCAAGTTGTCTGGTTGAGAGCAAGTTGTTTGGTATTATTCAAATATTATGGAATTCTTGAAAGTTGTTGTATTTAGTCACCTGCATCTTTCTCCCTCGTGCATTCACTTGTTGTACAATGTCAATCATGTCCAGAGACAGATTTGCAATATTGACGGCATGTTTTGAGCATCTTGTTGGTAAACCACTCACAGCCATGTACTTGTCTCCCACTGTCTCAACCTGGTATGGTAAGGTAAGGTAAAGGTTAAGTCTGCATACGAGCCAAGTGGCCCATCAGGCCGGAGCTTATCCTGGTTTCCTTAGCATGAAGCGACTGAGAGTATTTCTACTCCCCCCTGGATGGGATGCTAGTCCATCGCAAGGTTACCCCCCAGCATTAAATTCGCCGGTACCCATTTATACACCTGGGTGGAGAGGGGCACTGTGAGAGTAAAGTGTCTTGCCCAAGAACACAACACAATGTCCCCGGCCAGGGCTCGAACCCGGACCACTCGATCCGGAGACGAGTGCACTAACCATGAGGCCACCGCGCCTCCCACCAACCTGTTATACAAACTTTATATTTAGTTACCAGTACATCAACATACTCCTCATGAAAATAGACAGAAGTCAATTGACTTCATTTCTGCATCTAATGGTACTACTAGCATCTAATGGTAACCCCACCTGGTTAGCTCAATTGGTAGAGTGTCAGTCTGCCGTGCGGGAGCAAGGGCGTAGCCAGGGGGGGGGGGGTCCTGGGGTGCCCGTGACCCCCCCTTTGTAAGCCTTTTTGTAAGCAAACAACCTACAATATTCAGGTGACAATCTGATGAGTACCCTCTATATGAGTCAGTGTGACCCCCCCTTTGAAAAATCCTGGCTACGCCCATGTGCGGGAGGTTGAGGGTTCGAGCCCCAGACAGTACCGACGTTCAAGTCTTTTCGGATGAGGACTGTAAACCATAGGCCCCGTCTCGTAGTTCCCGGTGTTGTGGTCTGACCTTGTCTCACAGGTTGGTGCTTCACATAGGATAACCTCATTGCACCTTTCCCCCTTGGACAGAATTGTCCAAGAAAAATTACTATAAATTACTCTAAACTACTGATGTTGCAACTGGACCAATATCATGTACTTCTGTTCCAGAAAATATCCATACCAAACCCATGGAAGGTCACTGTAAAGTATTGTATGACAGGTAAAAAGTATAAAGTCTATAAAAACAGGGTGCTGCTTAACAATGATTTCAGTAGCCTGAAGTAACTAGGATTATTTCTATGCCCCCTCGGATGGGATATTAGTTCATCGCCAGGTTACCCCCAGCATTCATTAAGGTACCATTTTTACATCTTGGGGGAGAGAGGCACGGTGAGAGTTAAGTGTCTTGCCCAAGAACACAACACAATGTCCCTGGCCAGGGCTCGAACCCGGACCGCTCGATCCGGAGTCGAGCGCACTAACCATGAGACTTCCATACCCCCCACTGCATGAAGCTGAAATTGAATTTCTTGAGGAGTAGGTGAGTTCAAACCAAAAAAAAACATTCGTAGAGAAATCCATATTGATTATTCTGGAACATGATGCTCATAATGTAAAAGCTCTGTTGTACATTAAAAAAGTAATATTTTGTGAACAAAATAAACACAAACTTTACAAAAACATTGCATGTGGGATTCCTTACCTTGAAAACTTCATTGTTTTTGTCAGCCAGAGCATCAAACTTGGTGTATGTCTCGTTAAGAAGTTCCACAATTTCCATGGGCTCGCTGCTCTGATTACAATAATTTGTAAAATCCACGATACCACTGAACATGATTGTGACAAGCTCGTACTTCTTGGCCATGACAGGTCGCTTTAGTCTGAGGTCATTAGCCACTGACGTTGGCAGGATGCTGTACAGGAGTCTATCTGTGAGTTGCTGTTCCTTCTGCAGCTCACGAGATGTCTGCTGAAGCTTGTCAGTAAGGATTTCAAGTCGCTGGGACAAACGTGACTCTGCATTGTGTTGTTCCGAGAGAAGAATGAGATCCCTGGTTGCATCATGGATTGGAATGTCACTCAAATAGAGACCTAGAACACGTTAAAAATAACCTTCATACCACTTACACCAGGCAGTGGCAGTTTTAAATCTCTGAAGAAGGCAGTAATGCCGAAACGTCGGTTGTTTTATACTGCTATTAAGCGTCTTTAAAGAATATTTAGATTTTAACCTTTACTTATAGTTTAAAAGACGCTACGCAGTTTCTTCAATTTTCTTCAAATTTCAGAAGCCAAACCCTAATTACTTAGTGGTTATTTTTAACCTCTTGAGTACTTATATGATGTAGTCAGCTAGATGGCATGATTTTTGCTACTCGGGTGACTATATGTTGTGCTGAGTACATCAAAATTTTCAGTGATTTAGTCAAACTCCCTACACACTGGAAACAACTTTGATCAGACACCTGAGATTCGCAGGAGGTGTTTTGAGAGACTATGCTCATTTTCCATTGCTGTGACATCATATGGACATCAAATTATGTCATCCTCAACAAAATTACAACTTAAGATAATTACTAACTATTATTGTTACTTTCTGTTGGTGTTTTTCTACCAATAATTTTATGGTGTTTACAAGCCTTATGATTTAAAGCTATTCAGTTTTTAAATGAACTTAGTCCTACAAGTACACAACAAAAAATTCACACTATGTTTCCTTGCAGATAGAACTAGCTAAATCTGCCAACCTATTTCATTGAGGCCATCCAAGTTAAGAACACTTGGTGAACACAGGAACATAATGCTGTCACATTCGGGAAGATAGAGCATCTGTCCACGGAATCTCATTGTTGGAAAATCCAGGGTACCTATGTCGTCCTCTGAAACTGTTGTCAAACTAGTAGAATCCAAAAGTCCTTCTCTGGTTTTGACAACATATACCTTGTTAATGAACTGCAAAATGTGGTCAAATGTTAATTGGATATGCGGACGGATGACTTCAAACACTTCATTGAGCCTCGTCTGACCAACTTTAACAGAGGGCAAAACTCGGAGCAGAGAGATGCCTGCTTGGTAAATCACCATTTCACTATCAAAAACGATGTGAAATGGACAGGCTTGGCAGAACGTGTGACTGCTGATTCTAGAACCTAACGTGACCAACTCCAGCTTTTGCTCCACCTTTTGAATTTGTTTATCGTGATGTTTGAGTTGTGCCATGTCATCGTAGTATTCTGGTGTGACGACAATCTTTGACCAATGGCATGTTTTTTCTTGGTTTGTTGGTACAGACACCTCAATATTTACTTCAATTTTAAAAACTTCTCTTGCGACTGCTTTCACAACACCCACAACCATGTACTCAAGCCCAGCCCTTTCTGAGTAATATAAGATTTCTATACCACGGCCATCAGGTGTATCTTTAGCATGAAAGGAAGGTGCTCGCAAGCCAGGAAAAATGAACAGGAGATGTTCATGAAGTGCATCCAGACTGTTGAAAAAGTCTTTCACATTACTTCCAAGACTGTCAAGCATCTTCTCATAGCCAGAATTTTGGCAAAATTCAAAGAAGATTCCTCCAAATTTTTCCAAAATAGCATTGTGAGATAACCCTAAAAAGAGACACAGGGTTTTTATTTCATTTTTTTTTTCACCTATTCTATTTACTTTATTTAAGTCTTAGGCCAATTCCATGATACTGGTATGACGGCCTGTCCAGTTCCCTCCCATCCCACTTCAGTCTTACTGAGGGGGTGGGAAGGGGGCAAAATCCTATAGTTTTGCCTACAATGTCAGCTGATTTAGAGGTCCTGTTTTGGTAGAATTGTGCAGTTCCAGATAATATCCATTGCCGGATTTCATACGTCGGGGGCCTGGGTACAATTGGTGTATTATGGGATTAACAACACAAGACCCATATATTCAGAAAGAGCACATCGAGCTTTACAAAATCCTTAAGTTTCGTGTAAATTGCGCCAATATTGAACAAGATACAGCCATTCAAAAACGTAAAAATTTAGTAACAAATGTATGGATTTCCGGGCACTTGTCCGGAAAATGTATGGATTTCCGGACAAGTGTCCGGCAATCCATACATTTGTTACTAAATTTTTACGTTTTTGAATGGCTGTATCTTGTTCAATATTGGCGCCATTTACACGAAACTTAAGGATTTTGTAAAGCTCGGTGTGCTCTTCCTGAATATATGGGTCTTGTGTTGTTAATCCCATAATACACCGATTGTACCCAGGCCCCCACGGTATGAAATCCGGCAATACTCCCCCCACAGAAGGGATTGCAATTTCCCCTGGGTGGGGGTTCTGTAAGGCCAAATAATTTAAAGAAATGTATGAAGCTTAATTGGAATTTCCAGAGGGGTGGGGGTGGGGGGGTCTTAGAAAAAAATCCCTTCCGTCGGGGAGGCATGGATATTTTGTGGAATAACACATTTTACATGCAACACAGCCATGAAACAGCAATAGGGACACTTATAACATAGTGATGAATAACATAACTTTTGTTCAAAATAATCTGAAAGCAACAAGATGACCTTCTGAAACTGGAGTGTGAAAAAAGCACCCCTAACAGCCCCCACCCCCCCTTAACGCTTTACATTCCAGTGATAAATCACCCAAAACAAACTCCTTCGTTTACTGTTTCCCTGTGAAAAAGGTATTTCTGTTTTGACAAGGTTTCTAGGTCATGTGTCAATTTGAAATCACATCAACACAACCACATGCATCGTATGACTGTCTCTCCACAGCGCCAGGTGTTGTCTGAAGATTTCTTACGTACAGCAAAGCATAATCATTCCTAGAACAGTCACTGATCATTAATCAATTTGCTTTTAAATTTGTCTCCCGCTTCACTGCTCAGAGCACCGCTTTGTATTTGTAGGTCCCCTTAATCTACAATGCAGCTCAGTGACATTTTCACCCGATCCTCCTCTTTTAATTAAGGGAACAAATAACGCGTAATCGTGGATATCAAAAATTCTCTTAGCTTGCCTGTTATGAAGTACATTCATCGAGAGAAGGGATATCATATCTATTTAGCTCAAGACAGCCATTCATTTATTTAGACAAAGCGCTAAAACTTGTTACAAGGGAAAAATTCTATGTAAACACCGTACAACACGGGCCGGCGTTCGGGCCTTCAAACAAATCTCGTAATTTTACGGTGGGATTGAATCATTTTTATCACGCTAGGCAATTTCGTTAAGATGACTTCGCCATTTAGGAAATAACAATTTAAAGAACACAAAAAGCGCGAACGACAAAACTCAGAAACCCTGGGGTGACCGGAAAAGAGGACAAATACATGTGCACAGAAATGTGTACTCACCGAGAACTTCGGAAGCGACTCTCAACAGGTCGAATGTATTTTGATCATCATATATTCTCCGCTGGCTGAATTCTCCTGTCTCTCCTAAATCGAGATTTGCTTTCTTCCTACGAGGCAAAGATTAAGGTATACAATCAATCGCGAGGGAAAAATTCTTGACATGTTGACATCAATACTTTTCGATTGGCGAATGTCGCTTCGCTCTATCGGTTTAGGCCGATGGCTGATTTTTATAAATGCAGATCTGTAAATATACGTACAATATCTCCTCCCATGTTTCGAAGCTGCTCTCTCGTATCACAAACTCCTGTAAAGCTTGATTCACAAAGCCGTACATGGTCACAGCAGTTAGCAGACCGACGGATGCCTAAAAGCTGATTTTCTGCCAAAAGCGACCCGGCGTTAATTGACTTGACTTGACACTCGACACTTTCACTCACATTCACATCAATCGCTGAGCGACCGAAAACAAATGTCACCCACTTTGCATAATAATAATAGTCAGTCGTATTTTCTAATACACGGCTCGATAGGTTTATAGTAGCATTTACGGTTAAACGACCCTATACAATCGTCATATCTGCGGTGATTGACGAAACTTATTTTAAGATAATTAATCCCGCAGAACTTGTCATGCGCAAAACCAAATTGATTGTTATCATGCGCATGACAGAGTATGACAATAATGGCGGGAAATTAAACCACCATGTTTAACGCAAATCTATATTTACTGACGCATATGAGTCAAACAGTTGACTGGTTGGGGTCTCTATGCAAAAAATGTTAAAGTAATGGCCATGAAGTGTCATGTCGCACACGGAAGAGTTTTGTGCTGTCATGCGGGCAAAGCGTTATATGACACCTACCGTCAGGACTCAGTAGCTCGTCGTCACCAGTAATCCTAAAATTGTCGTCGTCGTCATCTTCATCATCATCATCATCATCACCACCATCACCACCACCACCACAACCACCACCACCACCACCACCACCACCACCACCACCATCATCATCATCATCATCATCATCATCATCAGCAGCAGCAGCAGCAGCAGCACTCATTGCTCCATCGGACGCATACGCTTTCTGTAGTCGCTTATTAGTCTGAGGGGACGACTAGCCCTCTGCAGACTTGCCAGAGCCCCTATTTGCCAGTTTGTTCAGGGTCTCTGTCAGGCCTTCACAGCTACCGTACCCGCCTGAAAACCTTAGGCCCACTGTACTTCACCCTGACAGTCAGTCCCATACTCCGCTGTTGCCCACCTCTCACGAGCGAGGACGTTGGGGGTTGATCTTTGGGAGGTACTGGAACTCCTTTATTTATTATAATCTTGATCATTGTTGCATCGAACTTCTGTCGAGTTATTTAGGAGGTATACAATTTAAAAACGCGAACAATTTCCTCGCGAACTTGAGTATATGAAACCACGGACTGCGTGTTGCCCCGCCCACTGCGATTAGCCTTTGCTATTTGTGGGCGGAGACTGACTGTACTTTTTTTTAAACATAGAGTGCAAATAACTAAATTGAAATTGAAATTGAAAATATTCGCTAGTTAGGTATTTTCCAGGATTAATTACTTACGGCGCGACACTGAATCAATTCGTTTTGAAAGCCCCAGTTTTAATTCATGTCCAAAGATTTCCTCAATCGAGGCATTGTGCTTCATAATATATTATATCACTATTGTTTACGATATTTTAACTCCATATGTCGGATTACCGTGTCTGAAAGGGTCGTAAAAACAGCTGATCTCGCGATTTGAAAAACACGGTATTCAAAGTTTATTGAATATGGTCAATATGTCTATCTGGCATTTAAATTCGTTTGGCGATTTATTCAGATTTCGTTGCTGTCATTTAATTGACAATGTCTTTAAACAATAAATCTTTACTTTCGTAGGAAAAAAATCAAAGAGGCTGGGCATCGAAATCGTTCAGCTTTTTGCTCACAAATTCTTACTGTAGTATTTCTTTGCCACAAAGACGCATCGTTCTTGATATTTTATGTGCCTTAAGGTGTATTTCAGGACGAACTTCTGGGGTACAATTGTTTGGAAATAAAAGCTTTGCAATTTTTGAAGCCATTAATTATAGCCCTCGCGAGAAAAATGTTTGATTTAGCCGCGACTTTAATAAAATAAACTTCTTTTGATTCTACCCTAAATACTCGTCTAAGTGACCCAAATGAAAAAGAGAAACTTAATTTTCTGCCCGCAGTCTATATTAGAGTATTTTAACAATTCTGAATCGTTTCATGTAATGAGACTTGAGGGCAAACTTGATTTTCTTTTCTACTAAAAGTTTCACCATAGTTAGTAGAGGACAGGACGAACTATGCTCTCACTTTGAACGAGTTGCACCTCAAGGCTGAATGCACAAATAACCTGTCAATTGAATTGTTAACCTACATATTTGTTTGGGGTACAGCAATGTTTTAAAAAAAATAGATATTCAGTATAGACAAAAAATGTGACTTATATGAATGTTACTCCAGTCAGATCTTACAATATACAAAATTATCCTGTTCTTTTAAAAGTGGATACACAAATTTTAATTTAGCTGGCGCGCCTGACATGTGATAGAGCAGCTTTTTGTCAGTTTTCACAACGTGTTTCTCCTTCTGCTCTTGACTGATTACAGAAACTATTCAGTACGACCACTGGGAGTTCACTCGTCACGTTCCTTTTAAAGTGACAACCACATGATCCATCAAATTACTGTCAATTAAACATATTGTCACGCGTAGTTCACATTAGCCTGCGAAAACAGCCGTCCTTCTTCGCTCCCGGCCCGAGTGGCGTTTCGCGTGAAGGACGTCTGCGATTCACCGCCGAAAATTCCATACTGATGACGAAAATCTGTCCCGATCTGGTCATGAGCGCTGATTGGCTCGATCGGTAATAATGCATAATTAAGTCCGTAAATATGCGGGACAGTGGTAAATTGGGGTTGACAAGCCTACAAGACTTCGACGGTTCGTGACATTTCTACATTTGCCGTTCTCTGTTCGGTTATTCGAACTTTTGTCGCTTCACTCGTGTTTATGAAGGGCACTTCATGCTGTGTTATAAGGAGGAATTTTAAGAAGAGTTGAGCCGTTAGACCGTGCCATGGCAAATTTTTAGAGGTCATAAGTCTACATGATTTCCGTTGTTATCTGCGTGTTACTTCGTGGATTTTGACACCTCCGTAAACAGTGATTAGAACTGTTTGAGAGTACAGAACTGAGAGTACCTTTTTCTTCAGAGACGCTGTAGCTTTACTTTGAGAAGGCTATACACCAGCTTGTCTAGTGAAATTCTAATTTTTCTGTTCAGCTATCTGATCGAGCTTATGTTTTTCAAGCTTGATGTAACGACATGATTCAAAATGCAACTGTTGACAAGCAAGTCTGTTGAATGTGTCTTTGTTCGGCTTAGACCATGGTTTCGATCCTCCGTGTGGATCTCATCAGTTACCGGTATTTCTAAAATACTCTGTACGTCTGAAGTTGCTAGCGTAACTCGTACATTTGTGAGAATGTAAGACATTTGCGGCTTGGCACAAACTGCTTTCGTGACTGCAATTGATAATTTATTCAAAATTATAAAGTTCCCGCTTACGTCATCAGTATGGAATTTTCGGCGGTGAATCGCAGACGTCCTTCACGCGAAACGCCACTCGGGCCGGGAGCGAAGAAGGACGGCTGTTTTCGCAGGCTAAGTTCACATAAGTTTCTATCGCGACTGCACGCATAGCATTTTCCTTCGAGGTTATCGAGGTTGACTAAAACATTTTCTACCTTGATTTTAACTGACTATTCCTAAGTGGTTGACCAAAATAAGGCAATGTGAATAGTATAAGAGTTACAGTCTTGGTTTTTATTGATTCAAAGTTTAAGATAAACACTACCTTTAGAAGTAAAGGCTGTTGTCAAAAATTTCTTGCGACATAAGTGTTACTAACAAAACAACGGCACAATCCCAAGTTCGTGGGCTGGCCTTTCTCAAATTATGAACCCGCCTAGTCCATATCATTATCTGCACGTGCTCTTGAATTTAATATTTAAAGTGTCACCATAGCGCTAATTGCGATATCAACACATTTCTTTCCACTTTTGTGGAAGGTGTGAACAAGGTATGAATTTTAATTGAACGACCGTCGTTCGAAGTCCAAAAGAAGAACTAGATAAACAAACTTGAGTGAAAAATTAAACAACAAATTTCTGTTAAGACTATGGAATCCCGAATAACTGTTTCCAGGAAGGGTGCTTTTAAAAAATTGACTTCGATTTTATTGCGTTATTTTGATCAACGCCGAAAAGAAACTAACCATGGCAACGGTAAATACAGCTGGAAAATACCTCTAAGATGGTGTTCAATAGGATTTGAATAAACTCAAGTTTTCCTCCCAGGGTATCAGCTGCATAATAACATAATACGAGAAGATGCAATTTGATCAGTACCGAAATAGAAAATGAAACAATCTTTGTTTAATACCCGAAATATCCACGATTATAATATCCTGCACCAAAAACAAGTTTTCCCCTAATAATTTGAATACGTTCTAGTTTTCTGGAATACGTTCTGGCTTTCATTTTTTATTGTTTAACACATGGCTAACTAATATGTAATATAATGTCGGATAAATTCAGTCGAACCCTCTTAGATGGTGTGCTTTACCTATTTACGAAGGGACAACTTCGAAAAATTGTAAACAGGCGAGAAAGTTCTTCCACCCATCCAAAGAAAAATCATTCACAACACAACGCAAACACAATAAATTGATTGTACACGACCGCATCACCATGATCACCTTTGCTGACTTTTATCTGTTTAATAGAGAGTAAACTGAAAAAAACCGACAAGGCTTCCGCAGTTTATTTGTGGTTTTCCGCTGGATATGAAAAGTTTTCTCTCCCTGTTATAGCAATGGGTATTAACGGAAGCAATTTTTCCTAAGATGTCAATTTTTTTTCTCTTGTAGGGTTGCTACGTAATCTGCAAAAAGCGTTTCTTCATATGATTCTCAAATCGCCCTAAAAGGACCATGCACTGCATTGCGTAGGTCATGAAAATTGCTTTAACATCATGCCAGTATTGTGTATTTAAAAACGAACAAATTCAACAAAATTAAACGTTCGTTCGTTCACAATCTTGCAATTTTTAATAGAGATAAAGTAGTAATTTTGCTACGTTTAAACTAATAGACTACATAGATTTAACCTACATGGATATCTGAGGGTTTAGTTCGCTCACTATCTCCGTAACGTCTGATGTCAGACAACTGAGGGCGGGACATGACTCATATGTCAACTTTATACAGTGACGAATCTAGGGGAGGTCCCCCTAGAAATGCCGGCAGGACAAACAAAAAAGTCACCCCCCCCCCCCCCTCCCCAACTCCTGAAGCTCAAGGTTTGGATCCGTTACTTTCATGTCCACTTGGGGTAAAATCTCTGGTAGCCATGGTAACACAGATGTTAAGACGGAATCCGCCAGACGTTGGAGTAACAAGTGGACAAAAAACTTGTACCAAGATTACTTACATTGTATTGCAAACTTCTGTAGGGCTCTTTTAATTATCTTCTCAAAACAATTCATTTCTAGCAACACCAAAGGTCGAAAACGAATGTTGAACTTCGTATGAAACGCTTAAAAGTTGGTGAAATGAAACTGATAATGGAATTTTGCCTGTGTTTCCACAAAATCACTGAACTTTGAAATTTATTTTCTCTCGTTCCCGTGGGAAATTATTTTTCGGTGTTATTTCAGGCAATTATTTATGTATTTAGCTTTCAAAAAATGTAAAAATGACTGTAAAATATTTAAAATTACTCTGGTACAGATTTTTGTCCACTAAAACCTGAAATTGCTCCATCTTCTATCGGATTTCGTCTTAAATCTGCGCGCTATAACGAAAATCTCCCTGAAAGGAAAGTCGAGAATCATGTGTTTGTGCAACAAAAAATGAGGTTCATATATCATATAGAATCTTCTGTGACGAAAAATATACTCTTAGCCATTTATTGCTGCATACATTTTAAGAAGCCTATTTGAGTTCGAATGTACATTTTCGTGATATTAACATGAAGAGAATGTGAAATAATGGATTTATCGTTTACAAATACTACTAGCTATTACAAGACTTGAAATATTCTTTTTCTCTAATTTTTTCAATATCTCAACGTGATTACAATAATGTAGACTATTTTCAGTCTGTTAATCACTCAAAATAATTTGTTTCTAGTTGCTCTTAATCACTCGTTAAACTAGCCTTCGTGTAGCCATACCCGTTTTTCTTCTGTTTGTACTCGTTGGCTACGTTAAAACCGACATATGTGAACCAGATTGGTCTGGGACACATTCTCTTTAAAACTGTTCTCCTTGTAAATATTATCAGTATATTCTTAGGATCTTTGAGGTGTCCGAGGGACGAGAGCATAAAAGGACTTTCTCCCAAAACTGTTGACATCATAATTATCATACAGAAAAATCGAAACGTTATGAGCAGTGTTGCTTCATTATTGACAGACAAATAAAAACAAATGTTAATGACGTCATCTATACGTCTGTCCTCAAGATCAAAAGAACCAATCAAAATGCGGGAAAAGTTGGACTTATTGTATAAAATAACTTTGATAACAGGTAAATGTATTAACAACATATACATTGCTAGCTCCTGTGTCGTGATTGAAGACTTAAATTTCAGAGAATATCAGTTGTTTAAAGCTTGACAGGAAATCACAAACAATCAGCAACCTACTGCTGAAACAAATTGCTTTTTAATGACTGAAAATTATGTTTTAACCTAAAACATTGTGAACTAACCGCGACGCCATCTTATGATGTCACACCTTTTTTTTTCTATTGATGCAATTTACTGGACGCCAAAAACACGATGAAAAGTCTGGGCGTGAGCAAACAGGGAAACGATTTAGTTAGCATTTCATTTTCTGTGCTTTTAACAACTTTTAAGGTTGAATAAATTGCAATCAATTCAACAGCAATTTGTTTCAGCAATGAACATAAATGAATTGTTTTCCAAATTTTTCTTAGTATATCTCGTCATTATATCATTTTTAAATGACTCTAAAATTTCAGTGTCTTGTTTATCAGTGCCGTAGAACTCTATTTACAGTTTTCCCTCTTCTTCGAAACAACGGGGTCGTCTTGTCGATCACACATTCTGATGTCCACTGAGAAGTACCTCCTTCCATGAGGGAGCATTTTATGCGGTGCTTGCTGCACAGGAACGCTACAACAGAGCTGTACAAGGCCCCTAATATATGGTACCCCTTTATGACGTCTCACGAGGGATTGAACTGCTGTTTCACTGACTAAGCCATTTCTAAATTGGCCTCAATCTGCTGGGTGAGCTCCACGAGTTCCGACAAGGATTCTTCATCCATTCCTATGAGGGACGCGTCGCCGTTGATTTCTTTCCCTTCGTCCTTTTCAATTTCTTCGTCCTCGTCATCGTCCTCGTCTTCGTCAAAACTCTCATCCCTCTTGAAACTGTTTGTTTTGTACATGGGACACATGCTCGCCACTGTGGTTCTTCGTCGCAGGGGAGCCTTATTGTTGTTGTCTTTGTCGTTGTTGAAGTCCTCCAACTTCTCTTGGACCGACGAGATGTCTACGGCGCTTACTCTCCGCACAGGCAGACCGTCCGGCGCATTGTGACGGAAAGCCGCTGGCCCAGTATCGCTTCGTCGCTTCGTCAAGGGAGAATGGGTCGGGGAAGCCATTGGTGATCTGAACATGCAGATGCTGTTGGGAGCCACGGAGGCAGCGATGTCCATAATGGAGGGCTGCTGTCTTGCGTTCTTGCTCTTGTTTAAGAAGAAGCATGGCAATGGATTGGGTATCTCTGTGTTCGGCGTGAATTCAAATTCCGTAGACCCTCGAAGGTAACTGAACGCAAGAAAGGAAAATTATCTTGAATCTTTTCAATTGTGTGGCACGATTTTTCTCTTAAAAACACTGGAATTTAGTTCCACTACAAGTAATGTAAAAATATTAAGTCTGAATACAAACCAGATGGCTCATCAGGCCGGAGTTTATCCCGTTTCTGTAGCATGAAGCGGCTAGGAGTGTTTATACTCCCCCTGGATGGGATGCTAGTCCATCGCAGGGAAACCCCCAGCATTAAATTTGCCGGCACCCAACCGGGTGGAAAGACGCACTGTGAGAGTGTCTTGCTCAAGAACACAACACAATGTCCCTGGCAAGGGCCGGAACCCGGGCCGCTTGATCTGGAGACGAACGCACTAACCATGAGACCACCACGCCTTTACACCTCTAGTGCAGTACGACAGCAACAGACTAGACTAGACAACTGCAAAGGCGAGTCACTGCATTTTCGATCTCGTGCTGTCTTGGTACGAAAAGCGTTAGTTCTTGTGAATGAGGTTAGACTGTATTTGAGATAGTCAACTTAAGCGTACACGACTGAGAACAGATGCATTTAGGAGGGCGCATCGTAAGAAGTTTACTGCACAACTACTGATCTGAATGAGATGGAGAGCATGGTCTATAAGCGGGCATGTTTGACTCAGGCGCCGGTGACGTAGGTTGCATTGTGTTCTTGCGCAAAAAACTTCAAATTTCACTGTGCCTTTCTTCAACCAGCAAAACAAGTTGGTAAGGGGGATACTATCAGGGCAACATGGCCACAAATGATGAGGAGTAACCGTGCGATGGACTAGCATCGCAGGGGAAGGCAAACTTTAACTGATGAGCGCCGTCTTATTGTGAGAAGCACGCGTGCTTTTCGCCCCAGGATCTCGGGCGGCCATTTTTTGTGTCACGCACGGCGAAATATGCGCGTCACGCACGACAGACTAAGCGAAAGAGGGACTACTCGTAGTCTATCTTATTGAGACATTAGACTTCGTAACTGAAACGCTTTATTTACTAAACTTTACTTTCCGTTCTACAGATACTTCTGTAAGTACTTATTTCTTCTTACCGTTTCGTCTCGTAGCTGACATTGATGAAGCCCGGTTTACTGCCAGACTCCATTTTGTTCGCCAGAGTAACAGTGCTTCCAAACAAGCAGTAGCGGGGCATCATCTTGCCTACAACACCGGCCATTACAGAACCGCTGTGAATTCCAATGCGAATCTGGGAAACAAAGAGAGAATCAGCCTCTGATTTAGGTCCACACTTGTTGAATAACAAAAAATTATGTGGAAGCATGATGAAGGCAAAAAATGACGGAACTTATTTGAAGAACATTAGACGCTACATAGAGCGCGTTGTATATTTCTAAACGCTTCCCAGCTCGACTTTCTTGATGCGTCTTAGAACCTCACTGTAAAAGTCGCTAAAAAATTGCGTTTTAATGCCTGTAACTATTTATTAACCCAGGTCTTTTCAACTATAGTAGTTCAAAGCGGTTCATTTGTAATAACGTGAATTCCGGCGTAGCTCTTCACACTGATTGGTAATGTAAAGGGAAACCGTTTGTTTAACTTCAGAATTGTAGTATCATTGAAAGGCGCACTAACAACAGAACCAGTGGCCTCGGAAAACAGACCGTGCGACTCTCGCCCTAAGTTCGGTTGACCATATGAGGGGAAATTCCTAGGTCCAATCTCAAATTTTTACACTGATGATAACGTCCCGCCACGGGCGTCCGTTTAGAGTTTGAGTGGTTGTCACTCGGTTGCCTCCCGGATGATGGAATCCCTAACAAAATGCATCATCAGAATGAAGTTCTTCTGCTCGATTCCTAGATTCCTTTTTCTCTCGTGGGAATGAAATGGAGAAAGCAGTTTGACGAAGGGACAGGGGAGAATGAAACAATCAACACTGTTCTCACCGGATCTGCACACAATGTACTTCTATTTTCCATGTAGTTTTAACGGCCCTGGCCAAACAATCGCAACATTTTACCCCAGCATATCGCAACATTGTTTGGCGCAACATGTTGAACGCGTTTGGCCACCCTGTTGGGAGGTGTTGCGACGTGTTGGGACATGTTGCGACATTTAGGCGTTGTTGGCTCAAATTTGAAACTAATCAAATTTTTCATACAACATTTGTGGATGTTCCATGATGTTAAAGTCGTTTGGCCAACAACAACTTGTACTAATGGGTGTAGCCTTTATATTCAAATTGAATGAGTCACAGTACAGAATTGTGGTCTTATAACACTGCCAGATTTTATCCTAGAATGGGTCTTATGTAAAGGGCGCTTAACTGGAAAATTTAACTCAAGCATGTTCTTAAATTCTAGGTCCTTAAATTCGTGTTTTGCTGTACTTGGGCCTGTACCCGCTTCTTAGACTTGAATATCTGTTCTTTTCAATCTTACTGAGCACATACCTTGAGAGGAGTCTTGTCGACTGGTGAGAGAACCTTTTGGGAAGCTTCCATCATTGAGCACGCCATATGAGCTACCTTCTCTGCATGATTGTCACATGGCTTTGGTAGACCACCCACTACCATGTAAGCGTCCCCAATCGTCTCCACCTGCAAAATGACGCTTAGATGTAAATTACCAAAACCAACTGAAGAATTTTGTTTTTAGGTTTGTAGCTGTCACTTCTCTTGCGAGAGCAGACAGTTAAGCTTCACAACTCTAACCAAACGTCTTAACCGACTTTCCTTTGTCAATGATCTCAAACTAAGTATGGAAGCCAAAAAATAAAGGCCGAATTACATCAGCCCCACCTTAATTGAGCCACATTGCCTTTCATCTTGCCGATTAAGCCAATTACAATTGTATAATATTAGAAAGGAAATTGACTTATAGGAAAGGCAGAACTTAAAAATAATTTTAGCGGTTTGTTTTTCGGTTTTGAGGTGTTTCTTTAAGAAACCAAATTTCTTTGCCACTCAGCAGTTGTGTTTTTTGTTGCTGGCAGTGTAAACTGATCAAAAAAGATCATATCTTTTGCTCAGTTCAACTGTGAAAAAAGCAACTGCTATTGATATTACAAATTGGTGTTTGCTGACTGTGAATTGAAGCATTTAAAATTTCAGTTTTTCCACAGCACCTCTAAATAAACCTTGGACAACTTTGAATGATCTTCGCGAATGCGCTAGCAGTTTTCGGAGTTTGGCTTCAATTACGCGTTTCGACAAAACATACGTTATTGTTAACTCCAAATGTTGGGGACATTTTCAGAATATTACGTTGTCGGAAATAAAATACATCGTCACCAACTGGAATCAAAATATGCAAATATTTAACTACCTGCCTTGTAAATTTGACAGTGGTCTCATTTTTTCCAATTGGATAAGTGATAATAGCTAATTGATAAACGCGCATTTTAAAATTTTGAACAACTGTCAGTACTCTCCAGTAGACCAAAATCCAATACATTTACTGAAAATACTTTAGCGTTGTTTGTCCTCCAAACAAGATGGCGGCGGAAATCAAAAAAACATCGTTTGGCTGCTTGTATGAATCACAGAGTATTTATAGCCATATAAAAATTAACTTCTAAATTGTAATCAGACGTCTCAAATTTAAGTCTGGCGCCAGGGACACGGGAGTAGAAATACGGCTTAATTGCCTTGCATGAATATTCTAATTTTCGCCCTAGTTTATCTCTAGTTTTCTTGTTTCGCGACTTCATGTCCCACGACGGAAGAGAGAGACTATTCGCTTGCAGAATTGCTAAATTTGATAACGACAATCGCTTCAACTTATAAATAATCGATCATTCTCGCCAGCTCATTTGGAATTCATAACTTAAACGACAAGATAACAAATAAATGGTTGATATTAAAGAGAAATGAGCGAATTTCGATCTTTTTCTTATCTCTTCGTGTTTAATTTCAAATTGTTTTAAGTATTTTTTTCTTTTTGAGTCTGAGCAAGACTAGATTTACCGAAAGCAGATAAAAGACCCTTGGCAAATTGCGGCCCATTGCGATAAAATAAAACACAACCTCCAAATTATAAAGGTGGTAGTCAGTTTTTTGTTATCGCAATTTGTGATTAGGATGTCAAATCACTCATTGAAAAAAACAACTACTAATTAAACGGGTTTTAATATTTTGGTTAGAGAAATAGCCAAAACAACTGATAACAAAAGTTATCGTGAAAGTTCAGTGTAAATGTCAGAGACATTTTTGACACACAAAACACCAAAATAACCTATCAAAATTTTAAGACGGATTGGGCAAAAATTTATTTGACAAAATTTTTTGGGGGCGATTAAAAAATAACTGACTTTTTTATCAGAAGATCACAAGTACAAATTTTGCACCAGCATGTATTGATTTCGCGAGAAGAGAGAGAGAGAGAGAAGAGAGTATTTTATTTGTTGCCATTCACGAAGTTTTATGCTAAAATTCAAAATTTCATCTGGCCAACGCCCACAACATCCTGTCAAGTTTTCGTTTTGTTTTCCATTTTAACCTTTAATCTTCCTGCTTCCCACTTTCGCGTAAATAGACTCTTGGCTAAGTAGAAAATATTCTGATAAAACCGACACAAACTGAAATGCCCTGCAAATAAAATTGAATAAAAATATTTTGAGTGACAGCATATAATCTGAACTAGAAAAGCGCTACTTGGGGTCGAATTAGAATAAGAAAATAAATAAAACTCTCTTAGGCAGGAAGTCTGTAAAGCCTTTTAAAACAAATACGACTGCCACAGGCGTACAATAATCAAACATCGGAGGCAAAAATTTGCATAAACTGTTTGGAGTAGCTGTATAAATGATGAAGAAAAAAAATTGGGTTAATGAAAAAAGTGTCTCTGGCGATACCCACTTCTTATAAATGATTAACCCTGAAAGGACGTGACAAAAATTGACTTCTCATGCAATAACATTCTGATAATGAACTTGCAAAACTGAGTTTTTGCTTATCTTTTTGCTGATCTTGGAAAATAAGCGATTAAAATCTGACGGTATATTGAGTTCAGCGAACCGCAACCTAATAATATGATGGTCGCGTCTGTTTGCACTCGTCGCGGAATTAATTCGCGGTTGATCCAAAATGTCATCGCTGATATAACACGCTAAACATAGCGCCCAAGGTCTTCTCATCTACGGCGAGATTGCAAACATTTGAAAAAGTCGTCGGCTTAGTAGTTCAGCGTTTAGGTAAACATTTGTCAATCACAAAAGACGGGTCCCCGTAAATGACAATAGCCGAGTTTAAAGGCAAGAATGAAGTTTATTTTAAGAGTATAAACCCACCTTGTACACGTCGTTCATGCCGCTTAACATATCGAAGTACGTGTAGAGTTTATTCAACATCCGAACAATGTCCATGGGTACAATTTTGTCGTCGGAACACAGCGCTGTGAAACCGACAATGTCACTAAAAAGAATTGTGACAAGCTTGTAGTTTTCTGCGGGAACCGGCTGATTCAACCGCAGTTTAGCCGCGACTTCTTGGGGCAAGATAGAGTGTAACAACTCGTCCGTTCGCTTCTTGTTTTCTGTGAGTTTGCTTTCAACTTTCCTTAGGTCGTTGCTGGTTTCTTCCAGTTTTTCCACCAATTCTCGCTCTGCTCTCCTTGCTTGCGACATGAAGATAAGATCACGTGTAGCATCGTGGACGGGAATGTCATTGAAGTAAATACCCATTTGTTTAAAACCCTCTAGGTTGCTCGCCCGAGGGGAACACAAAAATAGCACACAATCGTTCTTAGGTATATATATCATTTGACCCTTGAGGCGCAGAGTTGGAGTGGCCACGCTCATTCTACGGCCGTCTGAAACATCGTTCTGGCTGGGCAATGGATGGGCAAATCTCAAAACGGACTGTTTTGCTGAGACAATAAAAACTGTGTTGATATGCGACAACACCGTATCGAAGGTAAATTCCATTCGCGGTCGGACCAGTTCGAACGCGTCCTCGAAAGGAAAGGGGTGACCAGTGGAGAAGCGTTTGTTCAAAAGTCGTATCATTGCTACCCCCGTTTGCGTGATGTTCAGCTTTCTGTCGAACATCACGTGAAATGGAAACGCTTTGCAAAACGATAACAGATTTATACCCCCGCGCTGTTTCTTTGCAGTCTTGTGTTGAATATCCGATAACTGTACAGTGTGTTGGCCCGGAACAGTGTTTAAATCAAATGTCTGAAGGCCTAGCTTGGAATGGGTTGCATTTTTACAACCTGTCTCTCTGATTGAAAACACAACATGCCCGAAATCTTCTGAACGCGCTTGAAGCACTGTGACTTCAACCTCGGTGTTCAGCATCTCCTTGGCAACAGCTTTCACGATTCCGATCACGATGTGCTCTAAACCCTGTCTTCGTGAGTAGTAGTGGAGCAGTAACGTGCCGTCAGATGTCTCTGTGCAGCGAAATGACGGTGCTTCCATTCCAGGATAGATTGTGGCTAAATGGTCATGAAGCGCATCCAGATTGCACAAAAAGTCTCGCAGATTTCTGCCCAGAACTTTCAGAATGCGATCGTAACCAGACTGTACACAGTAGTCCAAAAAGTGAGCGCCGAATGCCTCCAAAACATCATTTAAAGCAAGACCTGAAATAGGTAATTGAAGATCTAAGTTTATGTTTTCAATATTTCGAGTACCGTCGGCAATTTTACACTTTGACCTACTTAGCCATATCATCACGAGTATTGCTACACTGCAAGACAAAGATTTATGGTATAATTCCTCTAAAATCGCACTTTCTAAAATACGTTCTTTAGCAGTGCTACCAAAGTACCTTTTCGGTGTGTGGATAATTTTGAGAAAAATGAACAGGTTGCCGGTAAAATGCATACCTAAAGTTTCGCAGGCCGCACCAACTAGGCTCAGGGTCTCTTCGTCGTCGTAAACTTTGTGAATAAGATAAGAACCGCCGTCGAGCTCAACCCCAGCTTTCTCGCTTAAAGAAAGAAGAGAGGAAAACAAGAGGTCATTTCGTTGTGAAATAATCGCTTTACGAATAGATCGTTTTCAATTCAAGCAGCTCGAATAACATTAAATGCCGTCTTACATGATCGATCGCCACACATCTTCGCCAAACTTACTGATAACCAAGTCTGCAAGAGCGCAGTGTACAAAGCCATACTGAAACAGGAAAGGAAATACCGTTATAAACCCGAGAAACCAGCGTTGTGGAAGATTAAAGTGGCAAATGTGTGAAATCCTTACCATAATTTTGCCAAAAGTCCACAATATTGTTGGGCTCTTTTGTCAACCGACTTTCGGCTTGCTTCTAAATGGTTTTCTTGATTGTTTGCGGTGTCAGTCACGTGTCACTCTATCTACTAAGGCATCTGGGCGGTAATTATAAGCGATAGTTCCCACTATCCAATCAGTATGTATTGCTTTTGTCAATAGGGCACCTTCACATTCTTAAGTGGCGCATCTGAAAAGCAACCGGCTTGTCAAAATTTCAAACAGTTGGCACGTTCGAACCTACAGAGGAACATATGATATTGCAATCTGTTTGAAACATCATCACTGTATCTGACAAATTTCACTTGCTGCCTATCGCACATCCGTTGTTACCATCAATACGCAGACCATTGCAATCACTGACACAACAGAACTTAAGCACATAATTCTGCTTTGATTATTCACTTTTCTTCGCGTTCTGTGTGCAGTCAATGTAAAAGGTAAACAAACAATTCAGGTAGCTGGAAGCTGGATGTCAAAGACCTATTTGTTGCGAGCAGCGATTTCTTCTATCAGGTTATAATTATAAACGTTTCGTGTGTTCACGCTTCTTTTCATAGTAAACGATAACGTTGTTGTCAACACAGTCCGTTTCATCGAATGCCGCGAGGTCAATTGCAATTTTATACTCTCGACGACAACGGAAAAATGCGATGCTCGACGGATTTTTTGATTGCTTTATCTCTGTATTTTGATAGAAAGATCGTGATTGAGCATCAGCGTGACAGGCCTTTGTTTGTTGTAATCAGAAATTCACAAAAAACATTTCCAAAACGTCTTTTGATCGCAATGGCCAGTGAAGCAATATTGTATTTACCAAAACAACAGCGGGGGGCTTGCACACTGTTCGTCAACTATCATTTGCTCGGACGTGTGTCGTAAACTATATCGGCCTGACTTTAAATGCACTAAAACCAGACTTAACCAAAGGAAACGCCTTAATATATATGTCAGCCAAAAGGCTGCGATAGTTTTAAATGCTGTTATTGCAAAACAGATCCCCTGGGTGCATCGAGGATTGAGCGGCGGTCGCTGCTATCAGAAAGCCCTTTGACTTATATTGCCTTTGAAAATAGGATAATTTAGTAAAGTATTCTCTTTGCGACTTCATGGTTGGTATATAATACTCTAGAAGACTTAAGCTTTTACCGTCTAGATGATAAGAGGTGATTTTTGCGCCATGGCATGCGCATTTGATATTGATCGATTGTTATTGAAGGAGTCAGTACTTTCATTTTGGCTTCATTAAGGCAAACCCACAAGACCAATTTACTCTATCGTTGATTCCCACTGATTCCTTATCAGTCTGTTTCTCCTTTCAATAAAAACCTTGGGTCGATCGAACTTGTTCTAATGAAAAACAACAGAAAATTGCCGTCCTTAAAACGCCTCTTTAAGGTTTCGCGACAGATACCCAGAAAGCATCTTGTTATGCCTGAACCGGTCGGGAACACACAGGAACAAAGTTTGAATCGTAAATTGCGGAAGCATCAATTACCCACTGGCCTTACCTGGTTTTTGACACTCTGAACATCTGCGGATCCGGTCAGATTAAAAGTCCGTGTGAGATTAGGAGCTTTCG
Organism: Platygyra sinensis; assembly: GCA_019787425.1. Taxonomy (NCBI): domain Eukaryota; kingdom Metazoa; phylum Cnidaria; class Anthozoa; order Scleractinia; family Merulinidae; genus Platygyra; species Platygyra sinensis. The sequence goes on from JAHPZR010037286.1 coordinate 36,200, forward strand.
CTAAACTGATCGAGCGAATTATAGTCGAGGGAAAAAATTAGAGCGTTAAAATTAAATTCAATAACTATTGATAACACTATTTCAAAAACTAACCGGCTTATTTTATGAGCATACGTAAAAAATGGATTTGTCACCTAGCAGCGGTGAGATTTCAAAAGGTTTTAATTTTAATGTGCTCTGCCTGGATTCAAAAGATGTAAATTTACTAGAAAGAACTACTGATCAAAGGAAAACCAATATTAAACACATTTCCTAGAAATTCAATTTAAGGAGCTTTTTTCCATTGCCCATCTAAACAAATTCAGACCACAAAGCTTGCCGAAAAACTGTTAGAAATCGATTTTAAAATATAATCATTGTATTGTTAAGTTTTTCGATTATAAAATGTTTCGTGGTGATGTAAAAAGTTTTCAAATATTCTTGCATTATCATGCAAAAATTGAAAAAGCCGTGAAGCGAACAACTGACGGCAACCCCTAATTTAGGCGTTAATTAAAATGAAAAATTCTCGCAAAAAATTTCGGGTTTTTTTGGCCGTGAATCAGTAATTCCTCGAGGTTTTGATCTTTATTACATCTAGTCTCTGGCACGACACTTTGTTGTTGTTTTTTTTGCCCTTTGTTTCTCAGACACAGCACTGATTTCAAATAAATTTGTAGCACAACTTGTTAAAAGACATCGATTGTTTTCTTTTTCAAAACAATATTTGAGTGAAAATACGATAACAAAAGGAGAAGTAGGTAATAGCAAAGTTATTGAATACAATTTACACGAAAACTAACAGATCCAATTTATGGTATTGGACATAAAAGCTTTCCAAAAGAAAATAACCCATTTCAGTAAATTTTATTTTCAAGACTTCTTTGCTTGTCAACTAAAAGATTGCACTCGCCTCTAAAAGTCTTTTCATATAATAAAATAGGTCTGCAAGTCAAATTAAACTAATTTGTATCGGAAAAAGAGACGGGAAAGGTGTCGAAAATTAAACAAAAATAAAAGAAATTAGAAAAAAGTGCGGCTATCCACGGTAGGATTTTACAAAATGCACGCTGAAACATAACGTCGAATCATTGAAAAAAAATAACATCATACGATAAGTTAATATTTTAGATAAACATGTCAACTCACCTTATGGCTGATCACAATATAATTCGACTCGATTTTTTATGGATTTTTCGGGCGACAACTGATTCATTCCAGCTTTTTCTATTCCTTATGTACTCTAAATCGACTTCAAATTAAAATATTAATAATTTTCTGTAACATATTTCAGTGGAGAGACTTTCCAACCACAAATTTTGCCGTTAGTTCAAAATCACAGGTTCCGTGACTCGCGGGCAGCCAAATCCAAGCATATTTCCATTAACCTAGATTGAAAAAGAGCAAATATGAATTGTAATTTATAGGCATATTTATGTCCTATATTTGGCAATATCATTTCCAGTAATGTGTGGCAAATTGATAAGGCACCGTTCTAAATATAATTTACTGAGGCTTATTTGCTGGGATTCAAACTGGGCGTTAATTTACTACATTGTCACAAAACATTCCAGTTGGTCATCCAAAAGATAAAGCAACTTTTCGCTGCAAATTTCTCAGTTTAGTTAGAATGCAAATGAACACTAGCTGTTATTGTGCCCTTTCATCAAAATATGTGGTTAAATTCAATGTCTGGTCTGAGCCGATAACATTTCTCTGAACAAGAGTCGAACCGTCGCGAACATCTTTTTTGAAGGCAAATTCTTTCACGCATGAGCATGGCATCTGCCGCATCCGCCCTACGATTGTTGTTCACAGATTTGTGGGGCCAACAACCACTGCTAATTAAATCAATCAATTGTTGTCTATACAGAGTCAACCCTCTTGTCATTATGGTATATCCCCTTAACAGAATGCATGTTGTTTCAGCTGAATGATGTTAGAATGTTTCAGGTCAAGTAGTGCTGGAATTCATTCTCAGAATTGATGAGATACCGCAACAAAAACCCGCCAGATCGAAACTATGTTCATAATCTCTTCTGGGCTCTTCCATTAGAATCAGCCTTGTTCTGTCATGTCTTTCAATCGGTGCTCTATATGAGCTTGTATGGCTTGGCCAAGCTAATTGGAGCACTTACCCTATCCACGAAACGGCCACTTTTTCTAGTCTCTCGAGCGTGACGCGAAGAGCTATTTCCCGCTCTCCCGCGCGCGTCCATTCCTCCTCTCTCGCGTCATTTCGCAACACGCTCGAGAGACCACGACAGCCGAATGAAGGGAAGCTCGTGGTCTGTATTTAAATGAATATTTTGTACCCGTGTGAAGAAAAGATTTGAAGAATGAACTGTACTGATGTTGCCACAATGTAAAGAATGTTTGTCGTACACCAAAAGTGCAAATTGGCTAATACTAGCGTATAGCAGTAATAAAGGATTATTAAGGTCAAGGAGAGGTGAGAAGCCAGATATATCAGATTTATTAGGGTTTCTCGTTTAGAATTAGGACACGATCAAGGGCGTATTCACAGTTGCATTTGCGTGATAAAATAAAAGTGTCCGAACGGACATTTTCTGTAATAATCGTGTCAAGTGGTTGTTTGACTATTCAAGTATGTCTAGACAAAATTGGTTTGTAATGCTCTCCACAGTCAATGTATTATTACTGCCAAGTTGCTGTTTTGGTTCACAATAAACGTTCTTTACATTGTGGCAAGATACTTTACCATTAAAGTGTTAAATTTAGGAATAAACAGAGGTCGAGTGTTGACTAATGCCGGAAGGCATCGAATAGACTCTAGAAATAACTTCTATTAATCTCTGCACGCAAGAAACACTGGGCGAGAGCAAATTGAATCTCCTTCTTGTGAGCTACAAAGTTTGGTGACAGTGAACAGACTGAGCTTATCGTATTTCAAGACTTGGAAAATCCGCGACCTCTATGCATCCATCTGCTCATTTGACCTAAAAATCATTTATATAGTATTTTCTTTCATCTTTATCTGCATGAACAACAGACTGCACTGCAGTTCAAGATGAATGCTGTGTGATTAGCGATGCCCCGAATGCAATGTCGAGGGAGAGATTAAAGCTGTCAGTCTTCTTGAATCCTTGACAAGAGAAGACCCAGAGAAGGTAAATCATATTCCCATGGTAGCTTGAATGGCCTTCAGCCTCAAAGGTCCTAGGCTCGATTTCCGCCGCTCTCTCGTGTCTGGTTTACCCTCCCCATTCGGGGGAGGAGCGCGGGCTCGTTTCCCGAACAGCGGCTGGTAATCGAGCCTATAAAGGTTCACATCGGGAGCTTTTGGGGTACCTCTCAGGCCAGGCTCCTGAGCCCCAAAATATTCCAACAAGCACCCTTTTCCTATTCATATAGGAGCACCCCATCCCCAATCCCCGGGGATCATTTCCTGGTATCACTGCAAACACCTATGAAACACAGTGTGTGTGCTAGTTCGTCATTTGGCGTGACAACTGAATGAGAGGAACAGCTGAAGCTTTTGGTTAATTCTGGTTGATGTGTTAGGAAATTTTCCTAACAGCTATTCGTTCTGAACTGGTCCTAGAAAGTTCATTTATCCAGAAATGCAAGCAGGGTTAGACGAAATTGCAAGATTTCATGAAATTTCTTCAAAATGAGTGAATGTTATGGATTGACAATTTTGGAGAATTTTAGCTAAATGTCACAGCGAAGTCAGCTTGGTGAAATTATGGATAGTTGCACGAACGCTCAAATAGTTGCAGAGCCGTGATGCTACCGATAAACTTCCTCTTTGACGAAGTCGGAGGGCTTTGACAATTTTCAATGGAGCTCCACCTGAAGTCTAAACGTGCTTGTTGAATGTCTGACTAAACTGATGATCCAAAGCAAAGTGATCCATTAATTAAAAAGACTAGCTACTGCCATAACATTTAATTATTTAGAGTACCAATGTATTTTCTCCACCTACAAAGCGGCTAAATTGCTGTACTGTAATACATTCTCGTCCCCAGAGGCCGCGCTCCTTTTGGTCCAGCACCAAGAATCGCGACCTCTGGCCCAGTCCAATGACATTCCGGTTTTGAATGGCTTTGTAAACACACTAGACTGAGACCAGAACCAATCAGATTTGTCAGACTAACTCTGAGCATGCGCAGAGTGAAGGGAAGTCCTTGAATCGCGGACCTCCGGTGTTGGACCTGGCCAGAGGTCGCCAGAGGTCGCGATTCTTGCTGCTGACCAAAAGGAGCGCGGCCTCTGGGGACGAAAATGTACTGTAATACTAATCGGTGGCCACTGTTTGACTGTTTAATTAATACATTTCTAGTTATGTAAATTTATTTGTTGTAACTTTGAGTGCTGTTTGTGTCTGTTTTAATTAGTGTACTATTATTGTGAGCTCCCTTGATAAGCCTACGTGCTTTTGGGGCAAACAATGGCAAATATGTTTAAATAAATAAATAAATAAATAAATAAATAAATAAATAAATAAATAAATAAATAAATAAATAAATAAATAAATAAATAAATAAATAAATAAATAATTAAATAAAAAAAGGGCCATCTTCCCAAAGCACAGCTGTAGGTATTTTGTTTCCTCGCCGTGTTTGCGTCGCTCGTGACAAGTAGTTTCTAATCACGAGCTAATTACCTGTATCAATCTGCAGCGATATCCTTGTTAGAGAGAGTGGGACCTGGGTACTAACAATAATCGGTAAATCCGGATAAGAGATCCGAACACAACAGCATTACAGTGAAAGACACAATATGTTGTACAGTGTTTCGAACTTTTAATGTAAAACATTGTGGTACACATGATATTAAAAAAAGGAATAGTCAACAACAATTTGTCAGTAATATTTACAACTAGAGAGAGAACGGCATGACATCGAGTCAAATTACTCACTGAAATTATAAAAAATACATTGATCGTTAGGTATCAGACTTTACCAAACAAATAAAGCTTTTGTGTCACTAACAAGATGAATATTACTAACTACCTACAACCTAACCAGGGACGTAGCCAGGAAAAAAAATTGTAACCGAGGCGATGCCCATGGTTTAATTCTCTTTTTATAGGTATTTACTTGTGCTTCACTTCCCCCTTTAAAAAAGAAACAGCAAAAAACGAAAACACCACCGAGGGATTCGCCTCGAGTTCCCTCACACAGGCTACGGCCCTGCTATAAACGATGCTGTTTCACTTGAAAATATTGCCACATTATCTATCTTTTCTGGGGTGTCCTTAAAACAAGACTATGCCTATATTTTTATCTCCAAATTACGTAAATTGTTTAACAATTTGAGAACGAATTTACAATTCACTGAGACATTTATTTTAAATATTCACGCAGATAGCGTGTACCTTTAAGGTTACGTTTTAAGCAAATATCTTTTCAATGTTACGCTCAAAGGGCTATAAAATTTCACTGAGTTTTACAAGCTCTTTAAATGTTTGAAGTCTATTCGTATAAAGCGTTCTGTCTTCTCTACACGAAGTCGAATGCTTATAAGGTAAAATATGCGCAACGAAGTCAGCGACCATTTCTCTATTCTTTAAAGTTCGAAAATAATCACGTGATTAGGAGCATGTCACGTTCCCTGCTTAGGAAAAGCGCTTAAAAAACACCGCAGACTCATTCAACTCTCACTACTTGCGCCTTTTTAGTTAAGATTGAACACATTTGTACTAGGTACCTCTGAAAAATAAATTACTCATTAATTTCTATACTAGGAACTTTTCGGTGTAGATAATTGAATTCGTACTGAACAACTGTGGCACATACCTGGGAATTTTAAACTTTTAAAAAAGTGCTGATTGGCTACGCTTAAGAAATCGTTTGTTTCAAAAAAAAACCTCTTAATTTAAGATTCACAAGAAAAAGTCCTGACATCAAATAAACAAGCTAAACGAACTGTCGTAACAAAGTTCAAAGGAAATGAGAAAAACTTAACAAGCCACACATTTGGACTCAGTTCTCATCTAATACCCCGTTAATCCAGAAAAACAATTCTTCTACTGTGCTTGTTTCATAAAGCTTTCCAAAACTGGGAAAAAAATCTGCTGGAAAAAAACACTATTTGGAAAACCTTAAAAAAACTTCATTTTTTTCAGCCGATCATTGCAGTGGATTTCTTATGAATTGAAAACAATATCACCTAAAAACGCTTAAAACACCTCATTACATGTGTAAAAATATCTTGCCGTAAGGCCTCTCAAAAGGAAAGGCCGTTTTCTGCTTGCATTTCTCAGCCCTTAAAGCAATGTGTCCTTCCAAGTATACGTTATCGTAGAGATCACCGAGATACTCAGTCGTTCCAGGCCCCTGGACGAGCCCACGCAGGTTCTTGACAAACTCTCTCTTTGACATTTTGTTTTTCACATGTGGACTGCTGAGATCCACACTGAGAAGAATCAAGGAGTGGCACAGAATAAACACACTCTCTGAAAATGAAAAAGACCAAAACAAATATTGTTTAATACTCCTGTAAGGTACCCTTAACACTAATTTGCAACTAGTTCCTTCTCAAAGTTTTGAGTCACCTGTAGCCTTGATCTTCACAACCGTAATAAACTTGTTACTTGATAGGGTGAATTTTATCAGCTACATGTATAGGCAAGTTCAAACATACTCAGACAAAACAGGTGTTATAGGTTACGGCCCTTATGACATCCCTGCCTCTTACAATATGTCAGGACCTTGTCTAACTGTCAGTCAGTGACAGGACAGACAGACAGACGGACAGACAGGCAGACAGACAAACAGACGGACAGACGGACAGACGGACAGACGGACAGACAGACGGACAGACGGACAGACAGACAGACAGACAGGCAAACAGATGGACAGAAAGACGAACAGAAAGGCAGACAGACACAGATAGAAGGACAGACAGGCAGACATGTAAATGGACAGACAGGCAGGTAGAAGCAGATAGCAAAACACAGACTAGAATAGCAGGGTGACATTTGAAATAAAGACAGACATTCCATGTTTAGGACGAACAATGCAAATGATGATTATAAGACTTACCTGGAGTAAAGGATGTAGAAGGATTTGTATCACAAAACCGAATTGAAAACTTGTTCAAAAGGGTGTCTAAGAATTCCCCTCTTTGCTCCGGGGGATAAACTCGCTCAAAAAACTGCCTGAAACAGACAGGAAATCATTTATTATGTCAGGTAAGGAATTTAGCAACCGCCATAAATTTCAAGTAGCCCACATGGCAGGCATCTGAAGGGGAGGGAAAGGGGAAAGACAAGCGAGTAAAGTGCGGGATGATCAAGCCGGAGAATCGCACCCAGAGGTACATACGACTTTGAAGTGGTCATTTTATATGACCAGTACTTTGCATACCATGTGCTACTTTTTTAAATTGCCATTATCTCACAGAGTAAAGTATCAACTTTACCAATCTCTTCCTACCATGTTTAATAACAATTTAACCAGGCATCAAAGTAGGATGGCAAATGAAAATTGACTTGAGTAAATTACAATCATTTAAGAAAGGACTGATCATAACATAGTTTCTGATCACAAAGCAGTTAGGATTCAGGGAAATCAGGTGTATAGAGAAAACCTGCAACAATTATTACATACATGTACATGTATACAAACCTCAGAGCCACAGGCAGAAACATTCCTTCATAATTCTGCATATTGACAATTTCCTGTAGAACATCTCTCCTACAAGTACCAAGGAGGAAAAGCCAGATTAGAAAAAAAAAAACAATCATAGTAATGCAGCAGATAGCCCACTTGCTTGAATATATCATGATATTTCTAAGGATCAGGTGTTTTTTTCAGACCCACAGTTCTGCTACAGGGAAAAAAACTTAATCAGGGGAAGGATGCCACAGGAGAGAGTATGGTCCCTTGGCCAGTCCTGTCCTCTAGACTGCACAACCCTGTAAAGTCTTAGATGTAAATGCATCCCTCCAAAAGATGTTCCCTACCTTGTGTTGAGATATTCTCTGACTGATTTTCCATAAAGTGCACCAGTACAGTTAATAAACTTTGCTATTTCTAAAACAGAGTCCTCCAACACATTGTGTCTCACTAAATAAATTATTCCCTGAAATAAACAAACAAAATACTGGTTACATGTCATTCTCTTGTTTCAATGCTAATATGCATATACATTTAGTAAGTAATATTCAGGCCTTGATTGGTAGTGACAAGATAACTACAAAAATAGCAAAAAGTACATCAAACACAAAAGACTGTGTATGACCATATTTCCAAACACAGGCGGCCCAAGCTCCCATTGTAAGGAGTTATTATTTTTTAAATCTTTATGTAAACATTCAGCTTGTGAAACGTGACATAGTTAACGCTATCATCTACTATTACATAACAACTGAGCTTCATTATGCGAAACGCGACTCTGGCCTTTCAGCATTTGGAGGTGTTATGTTACAAAAACTAAACAAAATATAGAGCTAATGACCTTTGCATTAACTCAAGGTGTGAGAATATTTCTATTGGATGCTCGGTTGTTATTTAATTCCTGAGGAATAAATAACCTTGTTGCTGTTCCGACAACCCTGCATTCTGTTTAGACTGCAAACTGCTTGCCACTTCAAACAACAAACTTGCAACAGACTTGATACTCCAGTGAAGACCACCAAAGCAAATTCTTTGCAAATTGACACAGCACAATTACTTTAGAAAAGACTAATGCTTAAAAATACTAAGAACTTTGTATCAACTCTGCTGACTAATAGCTTTTGTGTGTTAATAACAATGAAAATGTTTACTAATGTATTTCTTCTGTTAGGTGCAGCTTGATTAATATACATGTAAATGATTAGCTAGAGATCTGGCATTAACATCAACGATAATTTATTTGCCATTTTGAAGAAAAAATTTCGTTGGGTGATGTAGCCACAATGTAAAGCAATTGCACTGATTACTAACTAGCATGCTACAGTCATGTCACTTTTATGGACACACCTTCCACATGATGTAGCCGTTTTTAAGTTAATTATGAGTTACATACTGTCATAAACTGAAGACAGAACTCTTATCAATACTAACCTGGTGAGGGTCAAAATTGAAAAGACATGTCCCCTCATCCAACAGCATATAAAGCTCCTTGAAGGAAATCTTTCCCTAGATGAAAAGAAATACTCCCAAAATTTACTCAGATCAGTCACATTCATTGTGAAATAAAAACACAACCTTTCAACCTGTGGACTTGACCAGGACTGCTGCTGTGCTTTTCTCTGATGCAGTCCGATGCTATCATTTTTCTAATAACAGTATTTCGCCATACATATATATGCAGACTTATAATGCACACATATTTTTGCTTGTGCATGCAATTGGTTTGAACGTGTCACATGACTGTTGTTCCCTAGCTGAAACTGGGGAATATCTGAGTGATATTCCCGCTATTTCAAAACCATGTAAGTATGTTCAAAAAAATATGCATGAAAATATGCTTAAATATTTGTCCTTGGACATTATCTGTTCCTTAAAGCTCACAGTTTTCTTCAGGCTGTGCTCTTAGAAAAATGTTCACTTCTCGGAACAAATATCTGAGCATATTTCCATCCTAATTGGAGGCTATTGTTCATATAATCCTCTTCGTTCGTAAGTGAAACATAAGACCACCAGGCAAACTGCACATAAATTTCAACACATTGCTTACCTGGCGCTTTCTGTTGTAAGCTGAAGCATAACCCCAAGTGGCTTTTGAAAGGCTGAAATGAAAAGGTGAAAAAAGATTAGCAATGTGATGAGCCTTCTGGGTTGTTCTAATTGGTTGCATGTACTGTAAACTCATAAATACAATATAAATGTGGAGAATGATCATTGTAGTATATTTTCCAATTTAAGCAATTGAAAAAAAGAAGCCTGAAAAAAATCAGGGCTTCAACGGGATTCGAACCCATGACCTCCGCGATACCGGTGCGATGCTCTACCAACTGAGCTATGAAGCCACACATT
>JAHPZR010037287.1:0-2500 GCA_019787425.1 Platygyra sinensis
TTGATTCAGCGGCATCCTGAGTGCCCGGACGAGTGCCCGACCTTCAAAAAGCATCGATCAGCGGTTTTCCAAATTAGATACCAGGTTCTCTCGGTTCTCACGCCATTCTCTGGTGGGGAAGCGATTCCCACATCGACTCTGTGACCCCCTTCTGCAGTAAGATTTTATAATGTCAGCGGTCACCCCACTGACAGACTGTGATCGATGACGTAACTGGAATTTGATTAACATGAATCAGCTGCAGCTGTTTACTATGTTTAACAGCGGAAAATTCCCGCGCTTTTTCTTTCTATCAAACACTCTCAAACACTTCTCTATTTCAGATATAGACTCGCAGTTTTCTGAATGGCTTCCGACTCTTCTTCAACGCGAAGTACAAGCCCTTTTGCATCATTCGGATGTTTCCTGCAAGCAATCTACGCGTCTAAGAAATGAAATCCAATTAATTCTAACTAACCTCTCAACTCCGAGAGACGCATTAACGAGGATTTCGGCTACGGTTTTTTAGAGTATGAATAGGGTTAACCGACTAGCGACAAAGGGCGAAAAATATAACTGACTACCGACAAAACGAGGAAAAAATTACCGACTAGCGACAAAAATATAACTGAGATTCACCGACAACCGACAAAGATCGAACAGGTTGACCCCCCGCCCCATTCAGACTCTCTTAGATGGGACGAAGGAACAAAAGGAAGAGTTCATCGAGCAATTTTCATCATTGAATTCTACATGTTTTGTCCGCTCCAAAACAGATATCGAGGGAAGATCTCAGAAATCACCCGGTATGTTAAGTGTTCTTTCAATTCCTTTTTCTAGCGTTGTTTCGGGAGGTTGGTGAAACCCCCGTGACGGTCGAACATCCGTGACGGTCAAAATGGGTAAAACCCGTGACGTTAGTGTCCGTGACATATACGTGACGGATCCGTGGCAAATCTACAGAGGGCTATAATCCGTGACGGATGCAGACTAACATTCTCTTTAAAACCAAAGTTTTTGTTGAAATCCGTGACGGCCTAGCTATAATCCGTGACAGATGGAGACTAAATTTGCTTTTAGAAAAGGTCATAGACAGGCCAACACAGACTCCCTTATGTGGTTTTGCGGCAGCGGCACGTGAGCCTCTAAAGTTTTGCTCTGACGAGCATGTCTTTGAGCGATTTTCTTTTTTTGTATGCTATAAAAGGAGCCGTTCTACAAATTTTTTCAGCAGTGGCTGATTTTGGACGAGACTCCATTTTTGCATGATTGTGTTAGCTTGCTGATGAATAGATCAATGTCTTGTCTATTGACGTTTCCATGCTTTCGGCTTGATTCTGCTTTCATTTAGCATTTTTGTTTCGATTTCTGCCAGGAAGAGATTGGCGAAAGCAACCGCCATTTTCGCTCCCATGGCCGTTCCGTGAATTTGATAGTTTTCTCTGCTGAACTGGAACGAATTTTCTTTAAGTATAAGGGCGAGTATTTCTTTACCCATTTTTTTTAAGGTAGTGGGACGGGATCGGAGGACTGGAAAAATTCCACCACTAAATGTTAGACAGATTGGAGACTTCATGGATGTTTCAACGTGTAAAATCAGTCACAAAATGTTACCCACTTCAGTACATTATTCATTTTCCATGGTGGTTGTTTATTGTACAAGGAAGTACCGCTGGTTAACTGCAGGCACCGCGCTTCGGTGAAGGACTCGATAAAGTTGAATACGTTGAATATTAATAAGGTGCGGTGACCGCTGACATTATAACATCATACTGCGGAAGGGGGTCACAGAGTCGATGTGGGAATTCGCTTCCCTTTAGGTGGTTACAGCAGGATTCGAACTCGTGACATCTGCGATACGGTACAATGCTCTCCCGACTGAGCCACGAAGCTACTCGGTTCCATGAGTGTCAATTTGTTGGGTTCATTTTTTCCTGTAAAGTGATTTCCAAAACTGGATGTAAATTTCAAAATTATTCGGCTCGCACTTGTTGTAAATAGCCAACGAGGTGCGGTGCTCCGGGTTGGCTACCCGGAAATAACAAAGTACACGACAACAAAAAAACATCGAAGCGCTTCATTATCGTAATGCGTTTCAGCATAACGTTCTACGGTTTGCGAGCTGATAACCGAGGCTGATAACCATCCTTCTACCTGCGGGCCGCTGCGCCAAGGATGTTTGCTAATGACGCAAACATTACGCGACTGTCGGCAAACGTTAACGGACGTGATGCCCACAAGTCTGCTGTAACAAGTTTAAAAAAGCCAATTTTTTTTTTACAAAAACGGAGGTGACTGTTTGCCTTGTCCTTAGCCATTAAAGCAGATTTCCAGTACGTACTGCGCACTCTCGAGAGTTTGTTCATGTTTTTTGTTTTGCCTCATGTAAGATATCACAAAATGTAAACATTTCGCAACTACTTACATGAAATAAATTCCAAGTTTACAAGCAACCACCATTATGGATACGAAGCGGTCGAAGCTTAATACTTCGTTCTTTCTCATCAACTTCACAGCTGTC
>JAHPZR010037287.1:7500-12728 GCA_019787425.1 Platygyra sinensis
GTATTGTTATAATCACGCCCTTGCCTTCAGACATTGGCTTCCAAGGAAACTTAACATCTGGAAGGCCCAAGAGAGTGATAACTGTATCCTCAGTAGGGGTTGGTTCGCCAAGAGTAAGTGTGTATGTTTTTGGCCAGTCTAACACAATGGCATAGGTAAGTCCTGCTTTGCTGGTATACCTTAAAGTGGGAAAAAAATAAACATTTGGGTTAAGTACACACGGCTAACTCCAATTAGTAGAATTCTACTAGTATACTATTGCAAATGCTGTAATCTGATTGGCTGAGCCATTGCACACTATCAGCCATTAGTGTGCAGTGGCTGGAACTCGTGTACGATATGGCGACGTTTTTCCGTTTTGCCAAAGGTTTGGAGGGAAATTTTGATGAAAATGGTTAATTTAAATCCTGAGAAGACTAACCGAAGGACATTTTCTTTTTCTTGACTTAAAAAAGTTGAAATTATTGAAAAAATGATGCGCGCGCGTGCACGACTTCAATTTTAAACGCCAATACAATTCGGGCGATCTTTTTAGGTTGAAAAGTTTAATAATACGTTGAGAAATAATTGGAAACCGTTATTTCAAGTAAACTTTAGTAAGAATTCTACTAAAACAATTATTCGCTCTCGATTTCTATGAGGTGATAGTTGATGAGGCCGAAGGCCGAATCAACTATCACCTCATAGAAATCTCGAGCTCATAATCTAATTGTTAAGTATAGAATAGTTGGTTATTAAAATATAATTACAAATATATTACATATTATAAATTTCATGTTATCAAATGGAACAAATATAGGCAAACACTCTGGTAAGGTACTCATCGTAATGTCAACTTTGTGGCAATTTGCTAACAGGCTTTTAGACAGGATTCAAAAAGTGGGCATCCAAACTGCACTACAGGACCTGCTCAAATGAATAATTTATCAGGCAACATATGAAAAACAAAACAATTTCCTTTAAAAAAATGGCCGTCCTCAGGAAGCCTGGATGCCCATCTGGCTAAAACTTTGATTGCTAGTATTTCTGGTACTAACAACAGTTTTAATTAGGTTCCAATTCTCAAATAATTTTGCCACATTTGGGAGGGTGGGGACATGCCCCATTGATTCTGCAACCCAAGATACCACACAACCTCCAGAAAAATACAGTTTCTACTCCTGCTAATGTAAAGATTTAATATGTACTACCTTTTAAATTTATACTTTGAAATTGACATCACAACAATATAAATGTGCTGATTGAAGGAATTGTAAATTACCGTTCTTTTTACAAAATTATCTTGTAGCTATCTTATCATTTTTGAATGTTCTTCTAATATAAATTATAATTTTCCATAATTTACCTACCTACTTGAAAATGTACTGACATTATGAGAAACTTGATTTTGATTGCTTTTGGGTTTAGTTGCAAACACTCTCTTACCATATGTCAGGGGTTTCTGTATCATTCTGAGCTCGCCAAGGCTTGGTTCCATAAATCCCTTCCCCATTAACCTTCAACCAGTCTCCCATTTGCTGAAGACGTTCCTGGAAAATGGGATCAATCCTGCCATCTGCAGTTGGGCCTACATTCATAAGCATGTTTCCTCCACAGCTAGCAAGCAACAGAGAAAACTAGTTTTTTAATGAATGCTCATGGCAGCTCAATATAAGGTAGAACAGGCAAACACAATATGGATGAACAAGAACACAGGTGGAGAGATGCATGGACATAACATTTATATTCAAATGTTTTTGCACCCAGACAGCCATAGCAAAATTTCAAAGCTCATGAATACAATGCTATTGTACATATTTTTAATTTGACCAGAAATTCCATTCATACAAGACGTTTCAGGTATATTACCTTTTTTTAGATAGAGATGACCTAAAATTGGCTTTCACTCAGTAGGCTTCCAGGGCTTTCAAGAAACAAGATTAAGATTACCGTATTCCTTCAGATCGGCACTTTTCTCCAAATTTCGATTTTTCGGTTTAAGTAATGCTCCAACTGAATGAAAAAAGAAATCATTGAAAAAGATTAACTATTGGCAGAGAAATGGTGGTTTTAAGTTTTGTCCAAAGTAAAAATTACCCATCTGATTGACATGTGTTGTTTTCTCGAATCAATTTTTTCACTTGAAGCGGACACTGTAAAGAGCTAAATCTCATAGGATATTTGTCTGATTGCCCCCAAATTTTGACAGTGGGTAGATAAACACATAAACAACAAAAGAGTATCTGCGAATTTTTTCTTTTGAAATGAGAGCGATTTTTGTACAATAAACATTTTTCTAATACTATTTTGGAAACATTCCATACATAACTTTTCACTGTAACTGAGTATGGCAAAATGCAGACACATTTTTTAGCACTTTAGGTCTGAAAACTGAGGACAAATTAAACCTATTTAGCGAAAGACAAAATTCGCTTTGTTTTGTAGCTTTGAAAAGGTGATTTGGACTCTCGCATTAAGGAGGCTTGAAAGGGTTTTTTCGTTGCTATATTGCTTGTGAAACGATGGAAAATTACAAAGAAGGATGTTTAATGTTGTGGGCAAACTATATGTCTCCTTGCAACTCTATTGTTGGGCTATACTTTAAGGGTACTTGTGACGTCATATCAGTTACCATGGCAACGCACAAGGTCCACAAAAGCGTCCTCTAAATTTCAGGTTTTGTAAATTATCTGAGAAACTAATTCGGTGACCTACCATTTTTATCTCTTTGTTGGAAAGTTCCCTAAATTCTTTAACTTTTCAGACAGTATCGAAAAATTTTATCTAGTAGAATTAAATATATTTAAAGAAAACGCGTTTTATGGCTTACAGAAAATTCCACTAGATAATTTTCCCCGAGATTTTTATATCTGAAGTGCCATCGCGAATGGCGCGTGTATGCAAAAATTCAAGATAGGTCACCGAGCGAACTTTCGAGCTAAAACCAATGTTTTCCGCAGATTTTATTTCCGGTTCGCGCGATTTTACGCAGCATTAACTTCCGGTGTGCTGATTTTAATACTGATTCAGCTGACGTGTGCATCTTAGTTATGGCGTTTGTAGATTGCGCGCGCGCGTGCAGCTAAAAACCCTATAGTACACGCTATGGCGTTTACCATTTTAACCCATTGTCTCCCGTGCCGGCCGTAACCGGCCATGCGAAAACCCACCCCCAATTTCCCGTGCCGGCCGTAACCGGCCGTAAAAAGGCATGTGAGGACAATTGCCTCTCTTACCCTCCCTGATGATATTTTGGTCCTCCTATTGTTCTATTGTTGTTAAGGACAAATAAACCAATGAGAATGGACCTTCTGAGCATATTTTTAGAGGACTTTAGGGGTCCTAGAAAGATGGTTTTTCGTCTTAAAATCATGCGCTCGAAAAGCGCAGGTAATCATGGCGCATTGCAGGACAAATCTACAAACTTCCAGGGTCTTGTTTTCATTCCTAAAACGGAGAAATTGCTTCTTTGGCATTTAAAATGAAAAGGAAAAACATAAATCGATGTTTAGGTGGTCTCAGAATGGAAGACCAAGGTGCATGGAGCCCTCAAACCTTTCTGGAGAAAAATTTTTCCTTCCTTCAACCGCAGCGAAAACAAGACGATCGGTGCGCTTTCAAGTGAGTTTTGAATACAGATCGCGGATTTAAAGCAGCTTCCTGGACTTAAGAAAACAAAAATGGTAATGTAGAGTATTAGTTCTAAGTCTAAGTTAGCATTTAGCACGATTGGCAAAGCCACAGCCGATAAAATAACTTCAAAACTTGTAGGGAAAATCTCACGCTTTCGCTTTAGCGTGAATAATTAATTCGAACATGCGGTCATGCGTAAATCACGTCCGTGAAATTTTGAACATTTTTGTGCTTTTAGATAAGTTTTTTTGCCTTATGTTGAATGAAAATTTATTGTTATTGAACTCCCTGTCACGTTTCTTTCATTTGGTTGCCTTTATTTGGGAATTTTAGGTTTTAAAAGTGAATAGTATTTTGTCACGCTGAATTTCTGCATATTTAATTTACGGCGACTGCCGTGGTTTGTTTGTCTTGTGTATTCGCTTCCCTGAAATTTATTTTAATGAGTCTTGTTCAGCTTCTACAGAACTTTTGAGGAAAGAACTAGGTGGGCACTAAATTTACACAGTTGAAAAACGATTTATCTCAAAATAATTGGCTTGTTTTTGTGGTGTTTTTGATGTACGACTTTCATCTTTCTTTGGCCGCACTGTATAATTTCGTCGGGCGGCGAAAAAATTATCTGAATTTCTTCTTTTAAATTGGTTTTTACTTGCGTTTTTCACCTTTATGGTCTGGTGTTTTCTTAAATGTTATCCGTTACAGTAAAAGAATGAAAATTCTGTTTTATTCGGTTTCGTTTTGTCCTCTAAAGTCAAAAATTAACTCATTTTTGCATATTCAATTTTCTCGGCTTTTGTCGTGCGGCAAAGGAAAAAATAGAATTTCTTGTTTTCTTACAAGTTAAACACATCAAGTTGAGTCCTTCCTGTTGATATTTTTAAATATTTTGGCTGTTCATTTATTGAACTTTAAATAAACGAAGTCTTGAAACCTGATCTTGTGTCTGTGGTTACTGCGCATATGGTTTATTTTTTTCCTTCCGCTCGCTCTGAAATATTCCAAAAAACGCCAGGAAATTAGGGGTGGGTCGCGGACAGTTTGATGCGGGGGTCAATGGGTAGAAGTTGTGAAAAATTCGACAGTTCATTTTATTTCAAAATTATTGGACAGGTATAGTTGAATAGCTGTAAGCTCTGTAAGCTTTAATTTGATATAGGTATCTACAGTTTAAACTGGACGTGTTACATTTCTTGGACGCGCAGGGGTTTCAATAAAGTTTGAAGTAGGCAGCCAGTTAGAGAAGAGTAGGCGACGGTATTGACAAGGGGCTGCAAGGCCCCTTTTGCTAGGGTGGTCTGGGGGCATGCCCCCCTCCCCCCCCCCCTCCCCCCCCCCCCCCCAAGAAAAAATTTGAAATCTGAAAGCTCTGAAACACTATTTCCAGCGTTCTGGGCATCAAATTGTGTCTAAATATAAGTACGATTTCTTAGCGCAATGAGGCGTGATCTTGATCTCGAAATTGAGATAAAAAGTGCATCCAAGCCCATCGAAATAAATTTTAATTTTGTTTGAAAGGATCATTCTTTAATTACTTCAATTTAGGCAGAAAGTAGCTGACATCTCTGATCGAAGAAGCCAACGCTCTTCGTCGGACGTCGGTGCTTATTGAAACC
>JAHPZR010037288.1:5000-34541 GCA_019787425.1 Platygyra sinensis
CCTTGAGCTCTACGAAGCGCGTTAACCTGTAATTATTTAATTTATTTCACTGTTTATCTAAGTTCTGAACACAGGCAGTAAACCAAGGCTCCAACAAAGTAGAAGTCCTATTTTTAACCTTACTGCTATATTTTTCCCCTGACAACTGGTATCTCAAGCCTGCATTGCATGATAAAATGATCAGCAAACAACATGCATTTTAATCAAGTTTATTTTTACTGTGTTATTGCATAACTTGAGTAGTTTCTTGGAAAAGCTTGAGTGCGTCTAAAACGTAAGGGCTAATCAGTCTGCAAGGATAAAAAAAGTACTAAAATGGTATCTTGACCTTTTTAAAGGCTCTTTTCCATTTGTAGTCAGTTCCTAGCAGTTGTAATAACATCATAACTCTCACAATGAGCTAAAACAAAGGAAAATTCAAGCATTAAATGCAAATAAAGTGCTGATCTGTGATTTTCAAAAATTACAATGTTCGTCTTTTGGACTTGACACTGATTAATTATACAAACATGCAAAGTTCTTTCACCTACCACTTCGTGATTTTGGCATTAAAGAGTATTCACATTGAAAATAAAAAACTCTACAATAGCTTCATAAGCTACAACGTCTAACCGTATGGTAACCAACCGTATCACTGTGAATGTTTGACTTCCATTGCAAAATGTTTCACATTGAAAATAAAAAACTCTACAATAATGTGTAAAGAAGCTTCATAAGCTACGTCTAACCGTATCACTGTGAATGTTTGACTTCCACTGCAAAATGTTTTAAACTGATTAAACATTTATTGTATCGTGCATTATTGTAACTGTTATTACTGGACATCGGTCATTTTAAAAACCCATGCCCACTGACATGGCAGATCTGAGGCAGGCAGAGGTGGTATTGTTATAATCACGCCCTTGCCTTCAGACATTGGCTTCCAAGGAAACTTAACATCTGGAAGGCCCAAGAGAGTGATAACTGTATCCTCAGTAGGGGTTGGTTCGCCAAGAGTAAGTGTGTATGTTTTTGGCCAGTCTAACACAATGGCATAGGTAAGTCCTGCTTTGCTGGTATACCTTAAAGTGGGAAAAAAATAAACATTTGGGTTAAGTACACACGGCTAACTCCAATTAGTAGAATTCTACTAGTATACTATTGCAAATGCTGTAATCTGATTGGCTGAGCCATTGCACACTATCAGCCATTAGTGTGCAGTGGCTGGAACTCGTGTACGATATGGCGACGTTTTTCCGTTTTGCCAAAGGTTTGGAGGGAAATTTTGATGAAAATGGTTAATTTAAATCCTGAGAAGACTAACCGAAGGACATTTTCTTTTTCTTGACTTAAAAAAGTTGAAATTATTGAAAAAATGATGCGCGCGCGTGCACGACTTCAATTTTAAACGCCAATACAATTCGGGCGATCTTTTTAGGTTGAAAAGTTTAATAATACGTTGAGAAATAATTGGAAACCGTTATTTCAAGTAAACTTTAGTAAGAATTCTACTAAAACAATTATTCGCTCTCGATTTCTATGAGGTGATAGTTGATGAGGCCGAAGGCCGAATCAACTATCACCTCATAGAAATCTCGAGCTCATAATCTAATTGTTAAGTATAGAATAGTTGGTTATTAAAATATAATTACAAATATATTACATATTATAAATTTCATGTTATCAAATGGAACAAATATAGGCAAACACTCTGGTAAGGTACTCATCGTAATGTCAACTTTGTGGCAATTTGCTAACAGGCTTTTAGACAGGATTCAAAAAGTGGGCATCCAAACTGCACTACAGGACCTGCTCAAATGAATAATTTATCAGGCAACATATGAAAAACAAAACAATTTCCTTTAAAAAATGGCCGTCCTCAGGAAGCCTGGATGCCCATCTGGCTAAAACTTTGATTGCTAGTATTTCTGGTACTAACAACAGTTTTAATTAGGTTCCAATTCTCAAATAATTTTGCCACATTTGGGAGGGTGGGGACATGCCCCATTGATTCTGCAACCCAAGATACCACACAACCTCCAGAAAAATACAGTTTCTACTCCTGCTAATGTAAAGATTTAATATGTACTACCTTTTAAATTTATACTTTGAAATTGACATCACAACAATATAAATGTGCTGATTGAAGGAATTGTAAATTACCGTTCTTTTTTACAAAATTATCTTGTAGCTATCTTATCATTTTTGAATGTTCTTCTAATATAAATTATAATTTTCCATAATTTACCTACCTACTTGAAAATGTACTGACATTATGAGAAACTTGATTTTGATTGCTTTTGGGTTTAGTTGCAAACACTCTCTTACCATATGTCAGGGGTTTCTGTATCATTCTGAGCTCGCCAAGGCTTGGTTCCATAAATCCCTTCCCCATTAACCTTCAACCAGTCTCCCATTTGCTGAAGACGTTCCTGGAAAATGGGATCAATCCTGCCATCTGCAGTTGGGCCTACATTCATAAGCATGTTTCCTCCACAGCTAGCAAGCAACAGAGAAAACTAGTTTTTTAATGAATGCTCATGGCAGCTCAATATAAGGTAGAACAGGCAAACACAATATGGATGAACAAGAACACAGGTGGAGAGATGCATGGACATAACATTTATATTCAAATGTTTTTGCACCCAGACAGCCATAGCAAAATTTCAAAGCTCATGAATACAATGCTATTGTACATATTTTTAATTTGACCAGAAATTCCATTCATACAAGACGTTTCAGGTATATTACCTTTTTTTAGATAGAGATGACCTAAAATTGGCTTTCACTCAGTAGGCTTACAGGGCTTTCAAGAAACAAGATTAAGATTACCGTATTCCTTCAGATCGGCACTTTTCTCCAAATTTCGATTTTTCGGTTTAAGTAATGCTCCAACTGAATGAAAAAAGAAATCATTGAAAAAGATTAACTATTGGCAGAGAAATGGTGGTTTTAAGTTTTGTCCAAAGTAAAAATTACCCATCTGATTGACATGTGTTGTTTTCTCGAATCAATTTTTTCACTTGAAGCGGACACTGTAAAGAGCTAAATCTCATAGGATATTTGTCTGATTGCCCCCAAATTTTGACAGTGGGTAGATAAACACATAAACAACAAAAGAGTATCTGCGAATTTTTTCTTTTGAAATGAGAGCGATTTTTGTACAATAAACATTTTTCTAATACTATTTTGGAAACATTCCATACATAACTTTTCACTGTAACTGAGTATGGCAAAATGCAGACACATTTTTTAGCACTTTAGGTCTGAAAACTGAGGACAAATTAAACCTATTTAGCGAAAGACAAAATTCGCTTTGTTTTGTAGCTTTGAAAAGGTGATTTGGACTCTCGCATTAAGGAGGCTTGAAAGGGTTTTTCGTTGCTATATTGCTTGTGAAACGATGGAAAATTACAAAGAAGGATGTTTAATGTTGTGGGCAAACTATATGTCTCCTTGCAACTCTATTGTTGGGCTATACTTTAAGGGTACTTGTGACGTCATATCAGTTACCATGGCAACGCACAAGGTCCACAAAAGCGTCCTCTAAATTTCAGGTTTTGTAAATTATCTGAGAAACTAATTCGGTGACCTACCATTTTTATCTCTTTGTTGGAAAGTTCCCTAAATTCTTTAACTTTTCAGACAGTATCGAAAAATTTTATCTAGTAGAATTAAATATATTTAAAGAAAACGCGTTTTATGGCTTACAGAAAATTCCACTAGATAATTTTCCCCGAGATTTTTATATCTGAAGTGCCATCGCGAATGGCGCGTGTATGCAAAAATTCAAGATAGGTCACCGAGCGAACTTTCGAGCTAAAACCAATGTTTTCCGCAGATTTTATTTCCGGTTCGCGCGATTTTACGCAGCATTAACTTCCGGTGTGCTGATTTTAATACTGATTCAGCTGACGTGTGCATCTTAGTTATGGCGTTTGTAGATTGCGCGCGCGCGTGCAGCTAAAAACCCTATAGTACACGCTATGGCGTTTACCATTTTAACCCATTGTCTCCCGTGCCGGCCGTAACCGGCCATGCGAAAACCCACCCCCAATTTCCCGTGCCGGCCGTAACCGGCCGTAAAAAGGCATGTGAGGACAATTGCCTCTCTTACCCTCCCTGATGATATTTTGGTCCTCCTATTGTTCTATTGTTGTTAAGGACAAATAAACCAATGAGAATGGACCTTCTGAGCATAATTTTAGAGGACTTTAGGGGTCCTAGAAAGATGGTTTTTCGTCTTAAAATCATGCGCTCGAAAAGCGCAGGTAATCATGGCGCATTGCAGGACAAATCTACAAACTTCCAGGGTCTTGTTTTCATTCCTAAAACGGAGAAATTGCTTCTTTGGCATTTAAAATGAAAAGGAAAAACATAAATCGATGTTTAGGTGGTCTCAGAATGGAAGACCAAGGTGCATGGAGCCCTCAAACCTTTCTGGAGAAAAATTTTTCCTTCCTTCAACCGCAGCGAAAACAAGACGATCGGTGCGCTTTCAAGTGAGTTTTGAATACAGATCGCGGATTTAAAGCAGCTTCCTGGACTTAAGAAAACAAAAATGGTAATGTAGAGTATTAGTTCTAAGTCTAAGTTAGCATTTAGCACGATTGGCAAAGCCACAGCCGATAAAATAACTTCAAAACTTGTAGGGAAAATCTCACGCTTTCGCTTTAGCGTGAATAATTAATTCGAACATGCGGTCATGCGTAAATCACGTCCGTGAAATTTTGAACATTTTTGTGCTTTTAGATAAGTTTTTCTGCCTTATGTTGAATGAAAATTTATTGTTATTGAACTCCCTGTCACGTTTCTTTCATTTGGTTGCCTTTATTTGGGAATTTTAGGTTTTAAAAGTGAATAGTATTTTGTCACGCTGAATTTCTGCATATTTAATTTACGGCGACTGCCGTGGTTTGTTTGTCTTGTGTATTCGCTTCCCTGAAATTTATTTTAATGAGTCTTGTTCAGCTTCTACAGAACTTTTGAGGAAAGAACTAGGTGGGCACTAAATTTACACAGTTGAAAAACGATTTATCTCAAAATAATTGGCTTGTTTTTGTGGTGTTTTTGATGTACGACTTTCATCTTTCTTTGGCCGCACTGTATAATTTCGTCGGGCGGCGAAAAAATTATCTGAATTTCTTCTTTTAAATTGGTTTTTACTTGCGTTTTTCACCTTTATGGTCTGGTGTTTTCTTAAATGTTATCCGTTACAGTAAAAGAATGAAAATTCTGTTTTATTCGGTTTCGTTTTGTCCTCTAAAGTCAAAAATTAACTCATTTTTGCATATTCAATTTTCTCGGCTTTTGTCGTGCGGCAAAGGAAAAAATAGAATTTCTTGTTTTCTTACAAGTTAAACACATCAAGTTGAGTCCTTCCTGTTGATATTTTTAAATATTTTGGCTGTTCATTTATTGAACTTTAAATAAACGAAGTCTTGAAACCTGATCTTGTGTCTGTGGTTACTGCGCATATGGTTTATTTTTTTCCTTCCGCTCGCTCTGAAATATTCCAAAAAACGCCAGGAAATTAGGGGTGGGTCGCGGACAGTTTGATGCGGGGGTCAATGGGTAGAAGTTGTGAAAAATTCGACAGTTCATTTTATTTCAAAATTATTGGACAGGTATAGTTGAATAGCTGTAAGCTCTGTAAGCTTTAATTTGATATAGGTATCTACAGTTTAAACTGGACGTGTTACATTTCTTGGACGCGCAGGGGTTTCAATAAAGTTTGAAGTAGGCAGCCAGTTAGAGAAGAGTAGGCGACGGTATTGACAAGGGGCTGCAAGGCCCCTTTTGCTAGGGTGGTCTGGGGGCATGCCCCCCTCCCCCCCCCTCCCCCCCCCCCCCCCCCAAGAAAAAATTTGAAATCTGAAAGCTCTGAAACACTATTTCCAGCGTTCTGGGCATCAAATTGTGTCTAAATATAAGTACGATTTCTTAGCGCAATGAGGCGTGATCTTGATCTCGAAATTGAGATAAAAAGTGCATCCAAGCCCATCGAAATAAATTTTAATTTTGTTTGAAAGGATCATTCTTTAATTACTTCAATTTAGGCAGAAAGTAGCTGACATCTCTGATCGAAGAAGCCAACGCTCTTCGTCGGACGTCGGTGCTTATTGAAACCCCTGGACGTGAGACACCCCTGAAGGTATACGGTAACCTTAGTACTTGAATTTGGAGTGTTAGTTTTTGTGAAGGGAGGAAAACCAGAGAATTTGGAGAAAAATCCTCAGAGCAAGACAAGAACCAATGACAGACGCAACCCACATGTGACACCATACTGGCCAGGCCAGAATCAATCCTCGGCCACATTGGTGGGATGGAAGTCAGCACTTGTCTCTGTGCCATCTCAGATGAAAGAGGAAAATTAAAGAAGGAAAGAAGGATGAAAGGAATCAAGGTGAGATGGAAATCTTATTTAACCCCCTCACCTGACAGTTGAAGCAAGTAGGGAAGTCAACTCATCCATCGTGAGAAAATCTGCCACGGTTGTGTTTCTGCGGTAACCCCAGGACTTTTTATCAACTGTCATACAATTTTCCCACTTGTGTTTCTGCAAAACACCTAACAATGGAAACAAACAGT
Source organism: Platygyra sinensis (assembly GCA_019787425.1). Lineage (NCBI taxonomy): Eukaryota > Metazoa > Cnidaria > Anthozoa > Scleractinia > Merulinidae > Platygyra > Platygyra sinensis. The sequence continues at coordinate 11,571 of JAHPZR010037288.1, forward strand.
ACCCTGCATTTTAAACAACCATGAATTCAAAATAATGATAAAAATAAACATATATTAATTATTTACTAATAAATAAACCAGCTGTACTGTAAATTTTGAAACTTTTACACTTGTAGATCATGTTAAAAAGAAGAACTCTAAAGTTTATAAGTTAATTGTATTGGCTGTGACTTATTTTAATCCCCTAATTTCTCACAAATTCAGCATATTCAAAAAATGCAAAACAAACACAAGACACATAATAGGAGAAAAGGGGTTTGACACATAATGTAAATGCATCCACTACGTTGAACTGAAAGAAGAACAATTTGCTTGATTTAGAGACTAAATCGCAGGCCACTGCTAGGAAAAGCCATTGCCATTGATTCACATGTTTCTGAAAAATAAAGCCCAAAGATCACAGTAAAATTAAACACCTTAAGTGAAAAAGCCCAGAAATTTTTGGTTGTTACCTGCACAGGTGACAGCTAATAAACAATGAAACTAAAAATTTTTCACATGACTGTATTTAATATCTAGAGGATGTCCTTACCTGGGTTATATCTGTCAGCACAAGTAAACACACCTCCATGATGACACCTGTCACCAACACCCCAGCGGTCATTAACAACTACAGTATCTTTAACAGGACTGGAAAATAAAACATAATATCTCAGCAAATGCAAAGGTAAGGTAAAGTCCGCATATGAGCCAATTGTGGCCCACCAGGCCGGGCTTATCCTGGTTTCTGCAGCATGAAGCGACTAGGGGTATTTCTACTCCCCCCTGGATGGGATGCTAGTCCATCGCAGGGTTACCCCCAGCATTAAATTTGCCGGTACCCATTTATACACCTGGGTGGAAAGAGGCACCATGAGAGTAAAGTGTCTTGCCCATGAATACAACACAATGTCCCCAACCACACTTAATGTCCAGAAATGCAGGTTAATGAGACTTAATGCTCTTTATGAATAAGCATCACAAAGTGTCATTTTCATATTAATTACTTCATATTTGACAGAATTATGTGTCTTTTGGTGACTTTTTAAGAAAGAGGATACTTTGTGATGCCTATCATAAAGAGCATGCATCTCATTTAACCTGCTTTTCTGGACATATCTGCCAACCAGGGCTCAAACCTGTACCGCTCGCTCTGGAGTTGAGCACACTATAACCATGACGCCACCCTCCCAAATATGCATGTACATCTATACCCTGATGATTTAAAGTTAATAGGCCACTGTCTCCCAGTAACTGTATGCAGGGGTTTTATAGAGTCCATTCTCAACATGAAAAGGGTACCTGGTTTTTGCAGGCCAGCAAAACATTTGAACTGAGCTTCTTATAAATACGAAAAAACTTTCCTCTAGATAGTCAAACCAGGCCGACAAGATCTTCCTTACAGTTAGTAAATTTGCCAACTGCTTTAGGCCCTAAGTGGGAGGCACAGATGGGGAGGCCCAGTGGCCTCATGGTTAGTGCGCTTAACTCTGGAGTGAGCGGTCTGGGTTCGAGCCCTGGTCGGGGACATTGTGTTGTGTTCTTAGGTAAGACACTTTACTCTCACAGTGCCTCTCTACACCCAGGAGTATAAAATTAATGGGTACCAGCAAATTGTTGGGGAAACCTAACAAAATTGTGGGGGGCGGATCTGCAGTGACCCGTCCATCGGAAGTAGAAATACTTCTCGCTGCTTCATGGTACAGAAACTGGGATAAGCTCTGGTAGCTATAAGCTAGCCTTGGGCTTCACTCACTAAAACTGGCCCTGAATGAAACTCCTGAATACAAGTACGCTTATATTCATTTGGCAATTTTCAAGCACTGCAGCTGTGCTCTTCTGTGATTGGACTTGAAGAAAAGAAAAAGTAATTTTATATTGAGACATTTTCTAACAAGAGTCAAACTTCCTTAGACTAAGGCTAAACACATGTAACAAACCCAATAAAATATAACCTGTTTTGAACAAAGCTGTTTCACTGCAACTTAGGATAGCAAACCCAAAAGTAACCCTCTTTTGAACAGGCATGCCTTTGTTAATTCACCTGTCATTATACAGCCATGCTAGAAATTCTGTACTGTTCCAGTATTTATCACTAGCTTCCCAATCACCATCTGACCAGACATATGAGGGCTTGTAAGCATTTACAATATCATACAATTGAGGCAGCATAACTTCCTAAAATAAAAAAAAGAACACAAGTCTACTCAACTCTGCTGAAGTTACAAACTGTACATTCAAAACATTGAGAAGCATTTTTGAAACAATGGTAAAGTAAATTTTTGTCACAACTCACATCAACATACAACTGTGTTGTAAATTTATTCTCTTTGTCCTTAAGATAAAGAGGATGAAACCACTCATACAAGGAATAGTACAAGCCAAATTTTATGTTAGTGCGCTTCCTGATGGATGATGCAAGGTCACCTGGTGTGTGAAAACAGCAAACATAAAGGTACACGTATCATAGAAATTACCATCAGTTAACTACTTAAAAGACATAAAAATGTAGTTAGCAGCCCTGCCGTTATTAAGGTTTGATTCACCTTTAGCCTCGATCTTCACACCGGTCCCATAGCAAATTTGTTTCTTTTTGGGTGATTGTATCAACTACTGGCAAGTTCACCCAAAATGATAAAGGAACATAAAATGTATGTACCCAGCTGAAACAGGTTTATGGGTTATGGCCCTTATTGACAGCCATGTTTAGTGAATTTATTAGTAATACAGTAGGATGGTCCCTCAAACTAAAAGCATCTTAGCTATAATCTTCAAGTTTGCATGTGTCTCTAAACAATTTGCATTATTAATACATGAAGTCTGGCAGCTGCACTATTCTCCAGTGAATGGTGTCTTGATACCCCCTGAGATTATTTCATTTGGTTTAACAGCTTGCTTACCTACAAGATCTCTATGAGGGCCATTATCAACAGAGTTCCAGTTCCAAGATACGTTAGATTTCCAGTTTGTCCACCCTTCATGGTGCTTACTGGTTAACACAACATACCTGTCCGGTGAAACAAAAACCCCAGTAAGTTATACATTGTCAATTGATGTATACTAAATGAAACTTTACACTGGTGTGCACTGGACCAGATAATTTGGGTGTGTGGTGGGGTTATTTATGAGAGGGGGGGGGGGGGGGGGGTGAAACTTGTAGGCAGCTAGGTCTAATGTGAAGGCTTTCAAGCTAATATCCCTCCACAGTTAATCGATCAATCTGTCAACTTATTTTTCACCTTCCATTCATGTTACATCATCGCTTACAATTCTCTTTAGGAAAAAAAAACGAATACTGCAATAAAGAAAAGAAAGACACCAGAAATATACCGAATAGCTCAAACGAACAAACACGCTCCACACAAAAAAACATAACTCTCACAAACAAACCTTGCTCCGGATCGCTCTAACAGATCTGCCCACAAATCAGGATCGAAAAATTCTGCACGGAACATTGGTGCAAAATCAGCATAAGAGAAGCCTGGACGATAATTCTTTTTCATAAATTCGACACATCTAGGATTATTTTGTCCTTTCCACTGCCACCAGAACCACGCTGATTTAAAACTGGGAACTGAATAAACTCCCCAGTGCATGAAAATTCCAAACTTTGCCTCGTCATACCACGATGGAAGCGGTCTGAATCAAGCGACTTCCAATTAGCTTCGTATTTGGCTTGTACACTAGAAAACTGGTTTACAAACATGAGCAAAGTAGTAACAAAAGTAACCATTCTGCAACCGGAGAAATACAAAAGCAAATTCGAAGAGCCCGGAAACAAAATGCGAGCAAACAAATTGATCACGAGACTGACACTGACAAGCGAAAACAAAAGATTCAATTTACATACAAATGTCCATATAAGCCAAAGTGAACTGTCACGCGAAGTCCTGATAACGACATGGCAACGAGAGACGACCCTGGGAACGAGGTTGCATGGCGACACTAAGCGCGAACAAGGGTCCAACAGTTCCAAGTTTCTTTTTTTGAAAGTACAACTTGAAATGTTGTTCTGTGAATAGAATGACTTACTCTTTTTCCATTGTAAGGTATATCACCTTCACCTTCACCTGTCCCCAGGCGCCATGGTGGCGCATAAGGCCTCCACATGCGCTTTCCATCGATTCCTGTCTTGCGCTGCAGTGCGCACCTCTCTCCAGGACTGCCACCCTGCTTTAGACCTCTCGTTTTCTACTGTGCGCCGCCAGGTCACTTTTGGCCGGCCTCTCTTTCTCTTTCCCTCTGGGGTCCATGTCAGGGCTGTGACAGAGTCATTGTCAGGTTGTTTTCTGAGGATGTGTCCAATGAAACGCCATCTCCTTCTTCTTACCTCTTCGCTCAACCTCTCCACGTTAGCCCTTTTCAGTAGCTCTCTATCACTAATCTTATCTTGCCATTTAACCTTCATTATCCTTCTCAGGCATCGGTTCTGGTGAACACATCGATTCTCTTAGCATCACCTTCATTCATTTTCCATGTTTCTCAACCATACATGAGAACTGGTTTGACCAATGTTTTGCATAGTCTGATCTTCGTCCTCCTCGACACACTGTTGGAATTCCATCACGACTCGATTTAGCTTCACAAACGCTCCTCTCGCTTTCCCTAGCCTAGCCTTGATGTCTTCTTCACCGCCCCCTTGTTTACATACTGTGGCTCCTAGATAGATAAACTTCTCTACATCTTCCAACGCCAGACCATTCACTGTGATTGCTTCATTATTCCTAGCATTTACTCTCACGACTTTGCATTTCCCGACATTTACCCGAAGGCCTGTCCTTTCCGTATTCTCTACCAGCCTGTTTGTTTTCAACTGCACGTGTCTTTGTTTTCAAGAAATTAAAGCTACATCGTCAGCGAAGTCGAGGTCCTCAAGTTTTGGTGTAAATTTCCACCGCAGTCCGGTTCCCTCCTCCTTCACAGTATGCCGCATTACCCAATCTATAATGGGCAGGAAAAGAAAGCCAGACATTGTACATCCTTGCTTGACACCAGTCGTTAGTTCAAACCATTCTGAGGTTGCATCTTCCTCGACAACAGCACATTCAAAGCCATCGTACAGCGCTTTAAAAATGTTGACGATCTTCTGTAGGATTCCCTACTCACCATTATCATCCATAAGCCGTTTCTGTGCACTGAGTCAAACGCCTTCTCGAAGTCTACGAAATTGATATAGAGAGTTGCCTGCCATTGATTCACTTGCTCTAAAATATTGCTTAAAATGAAAATTTGCTCCGTCGTCCCTCGTCCCAGATCTAAATCCAGCCTGTTCCTTACGAAGCCTGTGGTCAATCCCCATGCGGATGCGATCAATTACGATTCTTCCCAATATCTTGCTTACAACTGGTAGGAGAGTCACTCCGGCCCCCGCCAGTTCTTACACTTCCTTAAGTTCCCTTTCTTTGGTATCTTAATAATGAGTCCCCTCTTCCATTTAAGTGGGAACTTTTCCAGACTCCAGATCGTGTCTATAAGTTCTTTCACTGTGTCAGTTGTAAATTCAAGGTCTGCCTTCAGAAGTTCTGCTTCACCAGGAGCTTTACCATTCTTAAGACTCTTTATTGCTCTTCTTATCTCAGCTTTGTTCACAGGTCCCGTGTCTATGTCAGCTATGTCCTGCTGTTCACAATCTTCTTCATTGATCGGGTAGGCTGGCTCTATTGAGTATCTCCATAATATGCTCTCTCCACCGCTTCCTTCTATCCTCATTGCTGGTTAAGGCGTTACCATTTCTGTCGTTGACTACTGTGCTCTGCCTTGGTTTATCGTTGCAGATCGTTTCAGTTAAGCTGTAAAGAGTCTTCATGTGTTGCATATTTGCTGCTTCCTCTGCTTCTTTTGCTATCCCTTCTGATTAATTCCTCTTGTCCCTGCGTATTTGCCTCTTCACTTCTCGGTCTTTGGCTTTGTTAGCTTAACTTTCTTTGTCTTATATACTAGAACTTTCTTTGCTGTCATATTGTAAGCCTTCTCTAAGATGCAGTTTGCCTTCTCCAGCTCAGCTTCTGGCTGATCTGTTTCATCATATTCCGGCTCCTCTCTCTGCAATATCTTAAACCTGTTCCTTAGTTCCAAACGACAGTTCCTCCTACACCCATCGTTCTCCAGCTTCTGAGTGTCATATCTCGTCCTTCTTATTCCTTGTCTGTTAGGAGCTGCCTTTAGTTTTAGCCTCAGTTTGGTGCAAACCAGGTGGTGGTCGCTGGCGATATCAGGTGATCTTATGGCTCTTGCGTCCAGCACAGATGTTCTAAGTTTCCTGTTGATTAACACATGGTCTATCTGATTGCAAGTGCGTCTACCAGGGGATATCCAAGTTTGTTTATGGATCTCCTTATGTGGAAATATCGTATCTGTGATCACCAGGTCATTCATGCCGCAAAAATCGCATAGTTTCTTGCCATTGTCGTTCCTGGTTCCAACACCATGTTTACCCATTACTCTTTCATATCCTTCTACATCGCTTCCTACCTTTGCGTTCAACTCTCCAGTGGTAACCAGCACGTCGTGTTTTGGGTTTTTTTCCACTATAGCCTGGAGCTTCTCATCTGAAATGATCTTCATGCGTATGAAAATTAATAACACAAAGAGCTTCGTGAGTGAGGACTTCTATTTCGGTTTTGGACGAAATTTCTTGCGGTTTTGCGGTTTTCGGCGATTTTTTGGGCGGTTTTCGGTTTCTAATAGGCCCCTATGGCCCCCTCTGCAAAGTATATGTGTGATCTATTGTTGAACTTAGTCATGAAAAGTGTCTGTGGCCCGCGAGTTTCTTGACAATAACAGCTAATTATTAACGAGCGCAAGATAGGTGTGATTTTATCTCTTTCATTTCAAAAGTATTAAATTAAAATGTTGCAACAATGAGAGTAAACAACATTAGCATTAAGTAACGAAATGGTCAGAATTTCGATCCTATTAAACGTCTTTGAAGGTTTTGCTTGCGAAACTTCTTAAAACGATTAAGGTGCAAATAAAGATATTTTTAATATACCTCACGGTGGGAAAATTGCAATTCACAGTCGAAATTTTGAGATTCTAAGTAAAGTTGCTCATTCCTACCGTGTTTTTTTTTTTGAAAGGAATTACGTCACGGTATTTTGAGTTAGCATATACCACACCAGTGAATAGTACTTTTCGCGCGCGCTGATTGGCTAGCTCGAAGGTGATTAGCCAAGTACTATTTACCTCCGAGCAGCCGAAGAAAAACAAAATGGCTGTTGTCAGTACATTGTCACAAGTAAAGTTACTCTTTTGGCCGCTAGTTATTCAGCTTGTGTGGTATATACTAAAACAATTACTCACCTCAAGGTCGGTGAATAGTGGTGGATATTTACCTCCACCTCGGTGAATAATTGTTAATTATTTCTACCATCGACAGAGGCGTGATCTAAAATGTGAAAACAGTCTACCCGAACACAAAGCGCGGCAGTGTTCGGAATTCTGAAGGTGTTTGTAAATGTGCGAGGCCTTATCACTGACTTAAGTGTTCACGCACGCGTGTGGAAAAATGCAAACTTGTAAACAACTCGCGAACGAAGCCCGCCAGGGATAGGGTCTTTCACGCTAAACAACTTGCCTATCTTAAAGGAGGAAAAAAACTAGTTTGATATCCAAATCGTTGCAATAGCGCTTGATAAGGTGACGAACCTTTTTCTGAGTGACAACAGAAAAATGGCCTATGTAAGGAAGCTTAAAGTAAAATGTAGGTGAAGTGGGAAGGGAACCCCGGGGACAGTGATCACTTAAGGTCCCAGTAACGTAGCGGTTAACAACCCTTTCAATTAAATGAGCAGGGAAAAGATTCTTTTTTAGGATATCCTCTACGGGCTTCCAACTTAAGATAAAAGAGGCATTTCATATTCATAGACAACAACCTTCCTTGAATCAGCAATTACATCATGTAAATCTAAAACTATCCTTTTAATTCTCACTTTGTCACGTTTTTTGTACATTCCGTTGTTACTAGCATAATAAGCATTTTTTTCTTTCTTATACTGAAATTCAACTTGTAACGCTTTGTACATTAATTAACTGAAGATGACAGAAGATTCTGTCGAAACATGTCTTATAAACTCAAAAGTGTTGTCGTTTTCTTTAAAGTATCACTGTGAATGTTTGACCTCCGCTACAGAATTTTTTTTTAACTGATTAAAAATTAATTTATTGTATCGTGCATTATTGTAACTGTTATTACTGGACATCGGTCATTTTAAAAACCCATGCCCACTGACATGGCAGATCTGAGGCAGGCAGAGGTGGTATTGTTATAATCACGCCCTTGCCTTCAGACATTGGCTTCCAAGGAAACTTAACATCTGGAAGGCCCAAGAGAGTGATAACTGTATCCTCAGTAGGGGTTGGTTCACCAAGAGTAAGTGTGTATGTTTTTGGCCAGTCTAACACAATGGCATAGGTAAGTCCTGCTTTGCTGGTATACCTTAAAGTGGGAAAAAATAAACATTTGGGTTAAGTACACACGACTAACTCCAAGTATAGAATAGTTGGTTAAAAATATAAATACAAATATATTACATATTATAAATTTCCTGTTATCAAATGGAACAAATATGGGCAAACACTCTGGTAGGATACCTCATTGTAACTTCAACTTAGTAGCATTGCTAGTATTTCTGATCTGGTGCAACAGTTTTAATTAGGTTCCAGTTCTCACATTGCCACATTCGGGGGGCTGTGGACACGCCCCATTGATTCTGTAACCCAAGATACCACCCCCACCACGTGAAAAATCCTGTTTCCGCTCCTGCTAATATTTAAGAAATAGAAAACATATACCGTGTTTCTATCGAGTTTTAATAGAATTCTACTAGTATACTAGTGCAAATGCTGCAGTCTGATTGGCTGAGCTACTCGTACACTATCAGCCATAAGAGTACAGTGGCTGCCGGTCGTCCACGAAATGCGATGCTTTTATAGCTTTTTCGAAGTTTTGGAAGTAATTTTAGATATAAACGGGTAATTAAATTTCTGAGAAGACTAAAAGAAACCTAGTTGCGGTTTTTTGACTTTAAAAACTTGAGAATATTAAAAAAGAGGGTACGCGCGTAAACAACTGCAAGTTCGATACGTGCAACTTTGTAAGTTCAATAAAATTTCATTAATGCGTGGGAAATCATTGGAAACCGCTATTTGCGTTATTTCAGTTAGAATTCTACTAAAACAATATACATTATTCGCTCTCGATTCCTTCGGCCTTCGGCCTCATCAACTATCACCTCTAGTATAAATTTACCGTAGTCTATTGTGAATCCGTGAATTTGATTGGCTATATTACCGTTTTCGTATGTTACATTATAAAACAGTTCTTTTCTACGTGTTACTTGACATTTTTTTCTTTTTATGCAATGAGACTACGGTAAATTTATACTAAAACAATTAGACTAACTCGCCCTCGTTTTCTACGTAGCGATAGTCAACTCGGCTGCGCCTCGTTGACTATCTGCTCGTAGAAAACTCGGGCTCGTAGTCTTATACCCCATTCACACCAACTAAACATGTTTAGTTAAACCAGGTTTAGAAAAATGAAACTATTAAAGAAAAACTGCAAGTCAGGCTTTTATGCAGGATTTCGATGAACTTAAACATGTTTTTAAATTTGTGCTGAATTTGAAGTAAAAAACATCAGTAAGCAGCTTTTATAAAGAAAACAATTTTAAACCGTGTTTAACTAAACAGCTTTTAAACATCTTTAAGCTTTGTGTGTGAACGGGGCATAATTGTTTAATAGAAACCTTAAGCTCATAATCTAATTGTTAAATAGAAACACGAGTGGAAGTTGGGAGGGAAGAGAAATTGGCTGTGGGACACGAGCCGCATAACTCGATAGAAATACGGAGTACACGTTTTCTATTTCTTTTAGAAAACACCACGACGAGGAAAAGGAAAACAACTTGTCAACTTTGATTGTCAAGATGTAAATTCTCTTTGCTCGCGTCATCACTACGTCAACAGCGCGCGCTAGTTCTGTGTCTCCATCGAGTTATACAAACAGGATTATAAACCAATCAACGCGCGTGCTTTCTTAGGACTGTTTTCCCATTTGTGTTTGTTTGCAAACACTCTCTTACCATATGTCAGGGGTTTCTGTATCATTCTGAGCTCGCCAAGGTTTGGTTCCATAAATCCCTTCCCCATTAACCTTCAACCAGTCTCCCATTTGCTGAAGACGTTCCTGGAAAATGGGATCAATCCTGCCGTCTGCAGTTGGGCCTACATTCATAAGCATGTTTCCTCCGCAGCTAGAAAGCAACAGAGAAAACTAGTATTTGAGCAGCTCAATATAAGGTAGAACAGGCAAACACAATATGGATGGACAAGAAAACGGGTGGACAGATACATGGACGTAAAATTTATATTGAAATGTTTTTGCACCAGAAAGCCATAGCAAAATTTCAAACCTCATGATTACAAAGCTGTTTTACCTTTTTTTTTAATTTGGCCAAAAGTCCCTTCATACAAAAAGTCTCAGGTATACATTTTTCTAGATGACCTAAAAATGGCTTTGTGGGACCGGAAAGTTTCCAACACTTTCAAGAAACAGACCCCTGATAAAACTTGAATTTGGAGTGTTGCTTTTTGTGAAGGAAGGAAATCTGGAGAACTTCAAGAAAACTCTCAGAGCAAGGCAAGAACAACATCAAACATAACTCTCATATATGGCACCATGCTGGCCAGGCCAGAATCGAACCTGGGATACATTGGTATACCTGCCAACTTCTTTTCAGTAAAATGAATGAGATTTTTCGTCTCCACAGAACGTGAATTTCAAGAGATTTATAAATGGCCTCTGAAGATTTCCGAAAAATTCAGAAAGACTTCCAAACATCACCGAAGATTTCCCGATGACTTTCGAAGATAACCGAAGGTGTAAAAAGATTTCAACGACGACTTCAAAACAGGGCGAATGGTGTTCAAAGGGATTTCCAACCATCTCTCGATATTTATTATTACTAAGATGTTCTGATGGCTTCTTGAACGTCAAAAAAAATTAAATTTTTATTTCATGGTTTTTAAGGGATTACACTCGCTATTGGGCAGTTAGGCGTGAGAAATTGGTCTGAATGTGCGAGATCATAATTTTAGATCTGCAGGCATCAGACTCATGCATAATGCGTGAGAGCTGGCAGGTATACATTGGTGGAATGGAAGTCAGCCCTTGTCACTGTGCCATCCCAGATTCCCAGATCAGTCACGAAAGAGGGAAATTAAAGAAGGAAACAAGGATGAAGGGAATCAAGGTGAGATGGAATCTTAATATTTAACCCCCTCACCTGACAGTTGAAGCAAGTATGGAAGTCAACTCGTCCATTGTGAGAAAATCTGCCAAGGTTGTGTTTCTGCGGTAACCCCAGGACTGTTTATCAACTGTCATACAATTTTCCCACTTGTGTTTTCTGCAAAACACCTAACAATGGAAACAAACCAATACCCCGCATTTTAAACTGGCAATCATGAATTCAAAATAATCATTAGAATAAAAAAATTAATTAATCACTGATAAAACCAGCTATACTGTAAATTTTAAAACTTTTGCACTTGTAGATCAATTGTTAAAAAGAAGAACTCTTAAGTTCATGAGTTAATTGATGTATTCATTTAGCTTTCACTTTTTTAATCCCCTTATTTCTCACAAATTCAACATTATTCAAAAAATAACAACACACATAAAACATAATGTCTGCATCCACTAAGTTGAACTGAAAGAAGAACAATTTGTTTGATTAGAGAGTAAATCACAGGCCAGCTACTTAGGAAAAGCCACTGACCAATGATTGGAATGTTTCCGAAATATGAAGCCCAAAGAGCACAGCAAAAATAAAGGCTGTCAGTGAAAAAGCCCAGAAACTTTTGTCATTACCTGCATAGGTGAAGGCTAATTATTAACCAATGAAACTAAAAATGTTTCACGTGACTGTGTTTAACAGACGATGTCCTTACCTGGGTTATATCTGTCAGCACAAGTAAACACACCTCCATGATGACACATGTCACCGACACCCAGCGGTCATTAACAACTACAGTATCTTTAACAGGACTGGAAATAAAACATATATGTCAGCAAATGTGTAACTGCATGTACATTTATACCTAATGATTTTAAGTCAAATAAGGAGCTTAAGCAAACCATGACGACGATGGCAACAAGAATGTCATCAAACAAAAGGTTTAATGAGCAAAACAATAGCTGTGCATCCGCGTCATTAGCTGTTTGTACATTTCTTTGCAGTCCTCTGCACAAGAACAATGTGAAATGACCAAGTTCTGTGTCATCTACGGAAACTGGATGATGACGGAGCACTATTTTTTTGCCTTTCCATTAGGAATTGAATGCAGTCCCTGCATATTTAGCCTGAGTACGGTTTTAGAGCCATGTGGCGTAGACAATCATGAATGTTGCTGGTAAAATATAAATTCATTTTTTGCTTGGCATTGTTCTTGGCATCATCATTGTTGCTAAAGGTGGCTCCCTAGAGTTATTACGAAACACCCTCCCTATAGAGCGCGAGTTAGGAAGGGAAACGTGGTTAATTTTTCTTAAAGTTTTCCTCTTAGAGATTTACCAGTATGGGTACTGTTAAAATAAGGCTTATGTTTTGGTTGTCAATTTTTGGATTAAGGCCGTTACCATGGTAACATCTCATCTAATGACAGGCAGATATATTCCTCATTTTGACCTAAACTCCTTAATATTTATACTTTCCTTCGGTGAAATTTTTTCATATTTTGCCACATCGTGGAAATGATATTGCCTGACATTTTGAACTGGTAAAAAGTCAAGGTTGTCCAGACAGTTTTTCCAATATTCGGTAATTTCTCATTATTCTAAATATATGAGATCAGCTCTGACAGATTTTAACAAAATAATGGTATTTTAATAGGAATTGTATGTGGTTACAACTGAGCCAAATTTAAAAAAAATTCACCAAGGAAACGCGAGAAACTTAGCATTTATTTTCTTACATGATGTCACAAAAATCAGAAAAACACGCGTGATATCGCGCGTGGGTACTGATTTTGGCACGCGCCCATGTGACGCCATGTATCGTGTGTGAGAAAGCAAGAGTAAATTAGAGCTCTTTTAGCGGTTATTTATAGAGCTTTTTTGTCATATTTTTTTTGGCCCTAGGCTAAAACACACGTTTGAACGGAGTCTGAAACTATTGCTACTTATACCAAAGTGATTTAACGCCTTTTAAGTGCTGAAGTGATTTCGCTTCTGCTTAGGGTTACTTGGGTCATTTTTGAATGCGTGATTAATACTGACGTTAATGGCAGGCATGGTAGCGCACGCTTTTGAGTCTCAGTAAAACTCTAGGGAGCCACCTTAAGCTTCCTAATGCCTATTTAGGCCACTGTCCCCCAGTAACTATATGCAGGGGTTTTATAGAGTCCATTTTCAAGCATGAAAAGGGTACCTGGTTTCCACAGGTGGGAAAAATATTTTGAACAGAACATCTTATAAAAATTTATATAAGAAAAATTTCATTTTAGATAGTCAAACCAGGCCGACAAGATCTTCCTCACACCTATTAAATTTGCCAAGTGCTTGGCCCTGGTGGGTCGGCACTGATGGGGAGGCACAGTGGCCTCGTGGTTAGTACACTCGACTCCTGCGAAAGCGGCCCGGGTTCAAGCCCTGGCCGGGGAAATTGTGTTGTGTTCTTGAGCAAGACACCTTACTCTCACTGTGCTTCTCCAGGTGTATAAATGGGTACCGGCGAATTTGATGCTGGGGGTAACCCTGTATTGGACAAGCATCCCATCCAGGGGGGAGTAGAAATACTCCTAGTCGCTTCATGCTACAGGAACCATGATAAGCTTTGGCCTGGTGGGCCACAATTCGCCTGTATGCAGACTTTACCTTTACCTTGGCACTGAATGAAACCCCTGAATACAAGTATGCTTATATTCATTGGCATTTTCATGCACCGCAGTTGTGCTCTTCCATGATTGGACTTGAAGAAACCCATTGACCCCTAAAGCTTTTTGCCCAAAATGCATTTTTTTGGACCTTTTGGTGGTTTTGAGGCTGGATCTCAGCCAAATTACCTTTAATCTGGTCAAAAACACATTTGCAACACGACAGCTAACCCTTCTGTCCACTAGAATCGCGTTTTGCAACATTTTGGCTCGGTGTGTGCGCAGAAGTCAAAATTTTGAGATAGTTGTTGGACGAGAAGGTGACCTACGTCTTTAGGCATTTCCATTTTTGGAATTTTTTTCCCCTTTCCTTTTTCTCCTTTTCTTTTCTTTTGCTGCAGTGATTGACCTTCCACTGGGCTTGCTTGCAGTTAAAAAACTTCTAAGAAGGGGCCATCAAGGAGGCCAATTTTTACCATGGAGCAGCTGGTGTAGTGGCAGGAAATTTTTGCTCTGAGTTTTTCACTCATCGTTTTGAGCATTTTTGTGCATATCTCATGGCCATTAGACCGATCACTCTGATCTGGGCATTATTGGAAAGATTGTTTCCTCCTGCAGAAGTTGAATACAGATGATGCCAATTTTGGTCAAAAGTTAGGACGTCAGAAGTGGAGGAAAGGCCAAAGCTTGTCACAGCTGGTTACAGCCAGCATGGGAGTCAATGGGTTAACAAAAGTCAAACTTCCTTACACTATGCATATGGCTAACCACACATAACAACCAACAATCCTGTTTGAACAAAGCTGTTTCACCCCAGGAAAGCAAACCCAAATTTAAGCGTCTTTTGAACAGGCAAGCCTTTGTTGGTTCACCTGTCATTATACAGCCATGCTAGAAATTCTGTACTGTTCCAGTATTTATCACTAGCTTCCCAATCACCATCTGACCAGACGTATGAGGGCTTGTAACTGTTTACAATATCATACAATTGAGGCAGCATAACTTCCTACAATAAAAAAAAAACACAAGTCTACTCAACTCTGCTGAAGTTACAGACTGTCCATTGGAAACACTGAGAAGCAATTTTGAATTAACGGTAAAGTAAATTTTTATCACAACTTACATCAACATACAACTGTGTTGTAAATTTATTCTCTTTGTCCTTAAGATAAAGAGGATGAAACCACTCATACAAGGAATAGTACAAGCCAAATTTTATGTTAGTGCGCTTCCTGATGGATGATGCAAGGTCACCTGGTGTGTGAAAACAGCAAAGATAAAGGTACATGTATCACAGAAATGCACCATCAGTTAAAAGACATAAAAATGTAGTTAGCAGCCCTGTCGTCAAGGTTTGATTCACCTTTAGCCTTGATCTTCACACCGGTCCCATAGCAAACTTGTTTCTTTTTGGGTGATTGTATCAACTACTGGCAAGTTCACCCAAAATGATAAGGGCACAGTAAAACGTATGTACCCGACTGAAACAGGTTTATGGGTTATGGCCCTTATTGACAGCCATATTTAGTGAAATTTATTAGTAATACAGTATGACGGACCCTCAAACTAAAAGCATCTTAGCTATAATCTTCAAGTTTGCATGTGTCTCTAAACAATTTGCATTATTAATAGATGAAGTCTAGCAGCTGCACTATTCTCCAGTGAATGGTGTCTAGATACCCCCAGAGATTATTTCATTTGGCTTAAACACCTTGCTTACCAACAAGATCTCTATGAGGGCCATTATCAACAGAGTTCCAGTTCCAAGACATGTTAGATTTCCAGTTTGTCCATCCTTCATGGTGTTTACTGGTCAGCACAACATACCTGTCCGGTGAAACAAAAACCCCAGTAAGCTTATATACATTGTCAGTTGATGAGTACTAAATGAAACTTTACACTAATCAGTAATGTGCACTGGATCAGATAATTTGGGTGTGTGGTGGGGTTATTTATGAAGAGGGGGGAAGGTGATACTTGTAGGCAGCTCGGTCTAATGTGAAGGCTTTCAAGCTAATATCCCTCCACAGGTAATCGATCAATCTGTCAACTTATTTTTCACCTTCGTCATATCATGTTACATCATCGCTTTACAAATTTCTCGTTAGGAAAAAAAATCGCATACTGCAGTAAAGGAAAGAAAGGCACCAGAAACGAACAACACGCACCACATAAAATTTTAAAAATATAACTCTCACAAACAAACCTTGCTCCGGAGCGCTCTAACAGATCTGCCCACAAATCAGGATCGAAAAATTCTGCACGGAACATTGGTGCAAAATCAGCATAAGAGAAGCCTTGACGATAATTCTTTTTCATAAATTCGACACATCTAGGATCATTTTGTCCTTTCCAATGCCACCAGAACCACTCTGAGTTAAAACTGGGAACTGAATAAAGTCCCCAGTGCATGAAAATTCCAAACTTGGCCTCGTCATACCACGATGGAAGCGGTCTTGAATCAAGCGGACTTCCAATTAGCTTCGTATTTGGCTTGTGCACTAGAAAACTGGTTTACAAACAAGAGCAAAGTAGTAACAAAAGTAAACATTCTGCAACCGGAGAAATACAAAAGCAAATTCGAAGAGCACGGAAACAAAATGCGAACAAACAAATTGATCACGAGACTGACAAGGGAAAACAAAAGATTCAATTTACATGCAAATGTTCATATAAGCCAAAGTGAACTGTCACGCGAAGTTGATCACGATATGGGAACCCAGAGAGGACCCTGGGAACGAGGTTGCATGGCGGGCGCGAACAAGGGTCTGAACATTGTCTGAACAGGGGTCTGATCAAAACCCGGGTCTGGAGCCCGTTTCTCGAAAGACTCGGTAACTTAAGGTGGCTCGATCGTATTTTTAAGTCACGATACTGTTCAACTTTGAGTGACTAGAGCACCACCATTATCAATCCAACAGAATATCAAACGTTAGTGGTGGTGTACCGTGTGATTGAGAAAGATGAAAGTTTCAAATGGGGTACATTTCACTAAGATCTTTGTTACCATAGCAACGAAATGGCGTCATCCCCCATTTTACATAAGACGGAATAACTAAACGGGCCCGGTAATAACCGGGAGCTTCGAGAAACGGGCCCCTGAAACGGATCGAACCGGTTTCTTTTTTTGAAAGTACACTGCGCGCGCTCTTATTGCTCGATTCTAAGGTGTGTTTGGATGAAAGCAGGCCTAGGATGAAAGTATGTAAACACAGTTGTGACGTTTCAGATTTGCGCATAGTTTTTTAAGAATTATTTTACAAAAGCAATAGAGCACTTTTTCCGTGTTTACAGAGCCTCATCTTAACACTCGGAGAGTTGGGAGAATTCTCGAAAGTTATGCAAACCCTCGACTATACGTCTCGGGTTTGTCTTGAATTCTCCCAGTCCTCCTCGTGTTAAGATGAGGCTATGTAAACACGGAAAAAGTGCTCTATTGCTTAATTATGATGCAATTTATTGCATACACACATGCACAGTTATTGAGCATCCCTTAAAATAGAGTTTTTTAGCGTCAATATATCAATCAACATGTAAAATACCGAAAATTAATAAATAGCAAAGAGAGAACTATTTCAAATCTGACTAACACTTTATTTATTATTTTTTAACAAAGATGAGAGCTGAGTGGACTGAAATTGTAACAGAAGGTCACTTAGAGACTAATAATGAGCTATCTCAGAGATGTGCATTTCTGTTCAGAATTAATGTCAAAGGCCTTCTGCATTTCTGTTTTGTGTCTGTACGAGTCCCATTTTTAAGGCTCGAGTTTTTCAGCTATTTCCATGAAATGTTGCCTTATATTTTGCACTATAGCGGTGTGAGCTGCTTCTGCTTGCCATTCAACATATCTTGCAATAAAATGGGGAGCGGTGTAGTCAGCAGAATCAGCCAACAGTGTCCCATCTTTGCCTTCCTTCGCGTCAGCCAAATCAAATCCTTGATGAATTTGTATCATTCCATACAACTGCTGTGCGATAAGCTCGGTAGCTACGTCTTCCTCTATCACCTTCATGGTGACTGGTAAAGTGAAATTGTTGGACTGGTAGAACCCGAACAAGACAAAGCTCTCCTGGATGTCAAATTCGGTCATTCTTCGTCCATCTTGATCTTGTGATCTGACAATGTTACTCACACCATTGCTACATAAAACAATTTAACACATGAATTAACAGCTGCACATCAAAAGGTTACCATCGCAAGCCATCAATCAAAGACTTTATTTTACTTCGCCGTGTCAGTTTTGCTGGTTTTCTTCGACGCAGTCCCAAGAACAAGAGTTTTTCTTAAGGTCACTCCATTAGGCCTTTCACTTCATTTTTTATTGCTTAGTAGTTTTTTTCTAAAATATTCAGCTCAATGTTTACCTCCTTCCAACGGTGGCATATACATCGGAGAGCGCAAAACAACAACGTGAAATGGCCAACAGTTCTGCGTTCGGAGACCATGAACAACTGCGGCTAATTTTTCGCTGTTCAACGCGGCCAACAGGCGCGCTAGACGGCAATACACTAATTCCGATGTGTTAAAATTCAACCCGGCAAACACAGTAGACCTGAGCAGAAGTTTCTGTGGAATTATCCCTACAAAACTCTGCAGTCATCCCCGCGAACCTTATTGTTAAATTTTGGGCTGAATTCGGGTACGGTAAATACCTATTGCTAATCGTACCTTTTTGGTGCGCTTCGGCGGCATATCAAGCTCGTTTGGTCTCGCCATGGGTATTTTGGCTCGACTGCGTCTCGCCAAAATACGAACCATGGCTTGACTAAACTCGCCTGATATTCCGACGATGCGCACCAAAAAGGTACGATTAGGTATAAAAAATAAGAACTGCTGATTATTGCAAACCGAGATGTATGTCATGCAATAAGAAAACCATTGTTCATGTTATACAAAACAGACTCTTAAACATTTGGGTTAATGTACATTTTTTGTTACCTTTGTGCTTGTCATTTAATATACAGCTCAGCAAAACTCTCAGCCTAAGGAATGTTCTTAATACGTTCTTATTATTTGGGCTAATAGCCTCAAGGTTCTTATAAAAAAAACAACTGAAAAACGCTTTTAATAGAAATAAGAGTGTTTTGCGAATTCATTTTAACTGGGCGTTGCTCCCTTTTGCATCAAGGCCGGTACACGCGAGGAGCTTGCTCCTGAAACAGATTTGCCCCTGGAGCTTGTAGTCTGAATTTCAGCCGTCTATTCCCTTTACCCCACTCGGGGTTAAGGGAAGAGACGGCTGAAATTCAGACTATGGACAGTGTATGGAGCTTGCTCCCTCATATCAAGCCAGTTTGATATGAGGGAGCAAAACTCGGGAGAAAAAGTTTTGTTGCGCAACATATTTTGTCGCTAGAAAACGTTGGTGCAGACATGGAAGCTTTGCTCTGGGAGCGTGTTGCAGGAGCGTGCCACGGGAGCAAGCTCCCTCGTGTGTACCGGCCTTCACAGATGAATGAAACACACAATGATAAGCATATTTTAATATGCTTAAATGTAGCATACTCTTTAAACGGCGAATTTGTCACCCGCCGCGTTCATGCACCCGTTTCTCAACTCCTTGTTATGATCGTTTGACAGGGTTCTAGTCCATGTACATCTCACCCTCCCCTCAAAAGAATCTCCTCGATCTATTAACGGGAGTAAAAGTTTCGTTCTTGGGAGTGGTGTTAGCTTTTCTTATCACATCTGGTTTTGTTTGCGCAAAATGCATGTTCTACCGATCTTCAATTTATCGTTTCCATGGAAATAATGATTGGCTTGAAAAATACTATATAAACTCACTTCATACCCACGATCTACTGCCGAGAGCGATGAGCGGTAGCCTTCAGCCCCGGGGGGGGGGGGGGTACTTGACCCATGTTTGGGTATAGGGGTGCCGCCGAGGGTTTGAAACCCTGACCCTGTTTAGGACAAAAATACGCTAAAAACCCTACCCTGTGTAGGACAGCAACCTCCATTTTAAGACCCTGTTTAGGACTAGCGACAAAATGTACACTCCCTGGTTTTACAGGAATTTACACTGTTTAATAAGTCATTCAAATCGGAGAAATCATGCTCGATGCGTCTAAAACCAAGTTGTTGCGTCTCTACACTTGAACTAAACAAAAAGCCGTCAAGCATTAAGCTCTAAATCAGTTAGCGTAAAAAAAATGTCGTCATTGCATTTATAGAAAGGTGATTTTTCTAACAGCAAATCAAGGACGAATGATTTCTTCAATGTATGATGAATAAGTGGAACTTATTTTTAAGGTTAATTTTATTTTGATTAAAGCACTAATAGAACTTTTACAGAGAAAAATATCCCTAAACAATATATATACGAGCGGGATCCCTCATGTCTGCGCGACACAGTGACATCTTTCTTTCATCGCGTTATCCAAGACAAAGAAACTAGACCTACCATATGTCGGTTTACTCAGTTGATATTGCGCAAATCAGGAAAAAAAAATACGTTGTTTTTCTGGCGCTCGATCGCATGCTCTTTCAACCTCGCGCAGGCTCCGGGTCGCAGGCTAAGAAAAGAAAGAGACTGCTCGCAGCCTGGGTTAAAATCTCTCGGCTCGTAATACCATACCCTGTTTAGGACAGGTTCTAACCTGTTTAGGAAGTAGGCAAGTCGAATTGTATACCCTGTTTAGGACAGTGAGGCCAAAAAACCATACCCTATCCAGCGGCACGTCCCCGTATAGCCCAAATAAGGGAGTACCCCCCCCCCCCCCGGGCCTTCAGCCGCCTGCTACTCTCGCTAGAGGAGGAGGCTGAAATTCAGGCTAGGTGAGCGGCGGTGTCTGACATATGCAGACTACATTTACACCTAAATAGCGCTCTAGTTAGCCGAAATTTCAGTCAGGTTAGCCTGTTTACGGTTCGCTTTCGGTAATGGAAATGGGAGTGTGATATTTAGTTGAAAAGTCTACAGTCTGCATACTGCATACTGTAGTCTGCAAATGTCAGACACCGTGTGAGCGGCGCCTGCATTCGCAAGCTGCTTCACTTACCACAAAGGATGAACTTTCACCCAAAATTCGGGGTCATCCATCAACATTCAAAACACATCTGACCGCTTAGCAGGTATATAGAGTGGCATAAATGTGAAGCTGACCGTGACAATTTGTAGTTCCATGAAAGCCAAAAATCCGAGAACGGCCACCAAGGCCGACAAAAGTACGGTCTTCGTTGTTACCATGGTCGTCACACAACCTGAAGCGTCCTTTCTCTATTATTTTGTCTGCCCCAAAAATTTAGCGTAAACTGCTCTTGGGGAGCAACTTCAGAATACCGGTCGGTGTGCTTTGAAGAACGAGGAATATAACAATAGTTGCTATTCTTTATATTCAATGATGCTAACAAGTGGCCGGGTATTCTGAAGTTTAGCCGCTCTTGGGAATAGGTAGACCTCCCAAGGGCATTTAAAAGTAATAGTTGATAGTTTATGGAAAATGCCCCCGGCACTTAGGACTGGAAAAATTTGGGGCGAGAGACTTGATGCGTTGTGTGACAAAAAAAGCAATGACGTCACTGTATTGCCGGTCACGTTGCCGCAAGTTGTCGTTGCGTAATGTGAACTTTCAGTTCTTGAGCCACGGAAGCCCAGCCAAAATAAGGCTTTTTGAAGTGTTATTCAAAGTCTATGGCAGCCTTCAAACATAAGCAACTACGTCATAATTCAAAAGCTGTTCTCGTGTTACGTTTGGGTCTACTATTAATGCCAGTTTAGGACCAGGTAGCAAAATGGCTTTCTCCGGGATTTTTATTCTCCGGGGATATTTGTAGGCCCGAAAACTGTGTGAAGATGACTGATCATGAGAAAGAAGATGAAAGCGAGAAGTGGTGTGCTGTATGCAGTGACAGTTCTTCTGGCTACCATTATGGAGCAAACACTTGCGAGGGATGCAAGAGTTTCTTTAAAAGGACAGTTCAAAAAGATCTGCTGGAAAAGTACGAGTGTAGCGGTAATGAAGATTGCCCTGTGGACAAACAGTCCCGTGCAAAGTGTCAATTCTGCAGGCTACAGAAGTGCTTCACAGTGGGGATGGTCGCAGAAGGTATCTAGATACGTAAACTCGAATTAGAACCAGTCGATGAACCCGTTTGGGGAGAATCAGCTTGATTTGGGGAAAGGTTTTGTCATGTGACAAACGGCAACATATTGTTAGACTAGGCAATCTGTTTTCTGAGTGAACTGTTATTTTTAGTAAGCTTATCAATGGAATACTAGCCCAAATAGCACACCAGTAACATAAAATAGCACTGGCTCGAAAATGTTTATCTTGAATAGGAAAAACATTAGATACCTAACGTTAACGTTTGTGACTTGTAACGTTGTGTTACTGTGTAAGGGGCTCTAGTGCTGTGGTGAGCTTAACAAATTGACGTCAGTTTTTCATGCGTCTGTCCTGTTATTGATAACGGATTTCGTCATAACACTGTCAAAGTAGCTGTGGATCCACGAGGCGTTAGCCGAGTGGATCCGCAGACTACTTTGACAGTGTTATGACGAAATTCATTGTCAATAACAGGACAGACGCATAAACTGACATCAATTTGTTTTTTACGATAACAAATTTTCAAATTGTCCACTCTTATAATTTCATGTGTCTGTCCCCTTATTGACAATAAAAACTAGCCAATGAGCGCGCGAGGATTTCTGCAGTTATCGTAAAAATTGCATTTCCTTATAAAGCCGGTTTATCATATGCTGTTGACATTCTGTGACATAGATGCTAGTTGCAACTGACAATGTTTGGCAATCTGTTTCAGTCTGTCCCTAGTGCATACAGCTGTTTCGACAAATGTCCCACAAAAGTGTAAACACATACATATACACGGCAAAGCTTTTACTTGTTCGTAAGACAACCTTACTCGAAACAGCTATATGTGGTAGGTCACAGTAGCAAATCAAGGCCCCCTCAAGGGGCCTGGCCCACCCCACTGGGTCGCTGACATACCGGTACTCCAAATGGCACAAAACACACATCGCATTGGTGCAATTTCAACCATTATCTGTAAACATTGCTCTATTTCGCTTGCACTCATAAGAAGAAAGAAGATGATGATTAGAACTCAGAGAAACTACTGGGTGGAGCTGAATCAAATCAAGCATCTTTG
>JAHPZR010037289.1:0-10718 GCA_019787425.1 Platygyra sinensis
TTAAGAATGCAAAGCGTGTGTATGCTGCATAATTAATATGCAGCACGGGAGTTTTGGGCTTTCACACTTTTAAACTCGAACGTGAGTAATGGCGGATCGTGAAATCCAAAACTTCTACTCAAAGTTAACAGCCTTTGGATAAAAATGAAAGGTCAGAATTTTGCCAGTCAAGTGTTAAGCAGACACACTTTCAGAATCTCAAGAAAAAAAGGAAGTGATTTTTTTTATCACAGGGGCACTTTAAGCAAGATTGAAAATTACTCGAAATTTGAAGATTTCTATTCTGTTCGAGAACCTGTTAGGATGAAAGTAGCAACATTGCATATCAGTACTAAGATCAGAAACACCTCCATTGCCACAAATTGCCAACGACCGGCCGTATCCGCGATGTAACACGTTAGATAAAACATCGCTGATTTGATTCTCTCAGGCGGGACCTGGAGACGAGAAGACCGTGACAGAGAAGGGCCTCGTGATGAGGGATCATCCTGGAGGAGGCCCGGGGACAGAGATGGTCCCCCGAGACGTGGTAAGAAGTGTCAAACTCTACATACTTGCATGTGGTTGTGTAATACGCTGGAGGATTGGATTTTCTGCTCTACTTGTATTTTGGTCTCCCAAAACCATGTCTGGATAGGCCCTTTGCAGGATCCGGTCACATGGTACGGAATAAATTACGCTGGGACGCAGTTAACGCAGTGGGACTTTAAAACAAAGGAAAGTCGGGCTGGTCTGGTAAGAGTTCCTTTGTTTTAGAAGTCCCACTGCGTTATTTGCGTCCCAGCGTAATTTATTCCGTACCATGTGACCGGATCCTGCAAAGGCCTATTTCTGAAATGATTTGAACTGTTTAAGACTTGTTTCTTTACCTTTTGCTAGACATGGACCGTGGTAGAATGGATGACCGTGGTCCATGGAGAAGGGATGACCGTGACCGTCCTCCCCCAAGTGGGTGGCGTGATCGTGATCGTGACCGTGACCGTGATCGTGATGACCGTCCACCACCAAGTACTTGGCGTGCGCGTGATGACCGTGGGCGAGATGATCGTGGGCGTGACGATCGATGGCGTGACGATCGTGGTCGTGATGATCGTGGCCGTGACGACCGATGGCGTGACGACCGTGGACGCGACGACCGTGGACGCGATGACCGTGGACGCGACGACCGCGGACGCGATGACCGCGGACGCGATGACCGTGGGCGCGATGACCGTGGGCGTGACGACCACGGACGCGATGACCGCGGACGCGATGACCGCGGACGCGATGACCGCGGACCGCGATGACCGCGGACGCGATGACCGCGGACGCGATGACCGTGGGCGTGACGACCGCGGACGCGATGACCGTGGACGCGATGACCGCGGGCGTGATGACCGTGAAAGACCGATGGCTTGGCGGGGACGTGATCGAGATGAGCGGGAACGTCCATCAGGGGATTCTTGGCGTGCTGACCGTGATCGCGGTGATCGAGATCGTGGTGGCCGTGAAGGAGACCGCTTTAGAGGAGATCGTGATGATCGTGATCGCCCTGGGTGGAGGAATGAGCGTTCAGATGACCGTGACCGTGATACGTGGAGAGCTAGAGGAGATGAGCCAGGTCGTGATCAGTGGAGACGAGAACCACCCCCTGCACGTACTGAAGGTTGGTTAGCGTAAGCTCCCACCCTTCTCAATCTAAGAACGTCTTCAGATTAGCTTCAGTTCCTCCCCCTCCCCGCCCCAACCCCCACATCCCCTCACTTTACCTATGATCGTCTTTGCGATCTGGTTGTATTTTGTGTGGTTACAGAAATGACCTTTAGAGAACTGAAAGAAGGACTTAGCAACCACCGTGTCGTTTCCATGCAGTGCAGTGATTTCTCTTTTGTAAATTTTAAGTTACTTTGCTCTTGCAGGAAAATCCTGGTCAGCCTCCCGTCGCGGTCGCGAACGCCCCCCCGCAGAGCAATCTGATCCAGAGGGTTGGACTACCGTTCAGTACAAATGAACCCTTCACACTACCCTGGCAAGGAACTGAAATAGAAGTATCACACTACCCTGGCAAGTAATTGAATTAAACAGCACATCCTTCCTTGACTTGATGTACACAATTTTCCTGCCTATTTGGTTTTGTCATCAGAAATGTGGTTAACAATTGTGTGAAATTTTGTAATGTGACTTAAAATCAACACATCGGATTTCCCAGTTATTGTCTTTTTGTGTCGTTGTTTGGCCTGATTATCCTTTTTTTAGGTAACCCAGGTAATATCTGTAATTCTCGCTTAATCCTTCTTTTGAGTGTTTATTTTTTCTAGTTAGACAATGAGTTCTGTTTTTGGAAATACTGAGCAGACTAAATGGCAGAATGTCACCAGATCACAATCTACTTGTTACAGATAACTATGAATCAGGAAGTAAGAAGCTTTGAGGCAAGGGATATGAAGTATTTACATATGTTTGTGCGTGTTTGATTACTGATGTAAAACAATAGGCTATGTTCGATATATCAATATTCTAACATGGGTCCGCGGTACGAAGGTCGAACTTCTTTCTTTGCTGGTGTTTTGGGTGGGACACACGAAACTGAGCAAATCTGCAATTTTGTCCTGGAAGCCTTGGAGCCATGTTAGAATGTTCATATATCGAACATGGTCTATTTAAAACCTGTTTATTAAAGATAACTCGAGCAAGGGCAGATGTTGATAAATGAATATTGGTGACAATAAATAATTTGAGCATTTTAACTAGGGTGTGTGCTGTTGCCATGGCAACGGGGCTGGTTAAAAACAAGGCTTAAATAATGGTTTTTTTTATTTAAAAAAAAATCCAGTCGTTAGATTGTTTTTATATTTTGCACACTTGGAGTTGACATTAAATCTCTTCTGTCAACACGGTTCTAATAAATTTTGACATCGGCGATTTTCGTAATTCGCCGTTAATCGTTTTCTGTATTATTAAAAATTCCCTATGTCAAAATTCAGATTTTTTTCGATAGATCATTCACGTGTTCTCTGATCTATTTTTCTGCCAAATGTCTTAAAATTCTAACGACCGGATCGTTAGAAATCGGAATGTTTCTGCTAAAGCAATCGGTCTCAATTTTTCGAGGAACTGCGCATGCGTTGAATTTAACTGGGTTCTTTTGGTAACAAACAAAAGCTGAAAATTGCTGGGTTCTTTGCATCGTTACCTTTTCTAACATATCTTTGTAATAAAAGACTAAAGCCATCAATACACTGCGTTCAATTATAGAGAAAATTAGCACAGATAGTGCGGGTGTTGAGTAAATAAAATGATCGCTCTATTGACGGCATGTTTTTTCTTTGAAATTCTGTGCACGTGCTAAATAAGCACGCGCGAAAACTGTGTTCGGCCACCTTAACAACATTAACCTATGAGAGAGATCGAGCTCAAAACATCAACCCAACGATTGCCAGACATTCCTTCCACGTGACAAAACATCCCAAGAAACTTCCCAGATTTCCATAACGATATTCTTGCCAATGCACGAGTAACGTAAGGACAAGACGGACGTGACAGTAGACATATTGACTTTTTAAACTAACCTGGACCTGAGTCACGGAAGCGATCATCACGGGGACGATCGTCACGAGGACGCTCATCGCGGAAACGATCGTCACGAGGACGCTCATCGCGGAAACGATCGTCACGGGAAACGCTCATCACGGAAACGGTCATCTCGGCTGTCACCACCACGACGCCAATCACGTTCCTGATCACGTTCCTGATCACGCTCCTCTTCACGGCCTGGTGGTGGACCATCACGTTCACGTTCACGATCATCACGCCTCCATGGTGCACCAACTTTTGGCTCGTCTCTTCCTTCTGGAAAAAGAAACACAACAAGGAGGAATAAGTAGGTAAGAACCAAATGTTCCCTCTGTTAGCACTTTCACTCTACTTAATGCAGTTGCACAAAATTCAAACTTCAATTTAGGTAGTAAATCCTGGTGCGTGACCTTCAGATGAAAGCTATAGACTTTAGTTGTGCTTCTGTATACTTGCCGGTTTTCAATTTTAATTTTCCTTAATCAGGGCTATATTCCGCGACTGGAACAAGGCCCACTCTTCAAGACCACGGGTCACCTCCACATTTTCTTCCCAAACGCGACAGCCAACTAACTTGGCTCCTAACTGAACAATACATGTGGCTCACCTTTTTCGTCTTTCATATCCCGGCGAGGAGGTCCCCACCGGTCTCCATCTCTGTCACGGTCCAATGGTCTGGCTGGACCATCTCGGCCAGTCTCAAGTTTGTTTCGAGATAGATTCTCCTTCTCTTCAATCTCCTTTTAATAGCATTTGAAGAAACCGGAAGTGCGCAGCGCCCGATATATATTGGAAGATACCAAAGTTCTCGTTGTTTCCATATCCTAGTTGATAGTTTTTGAACTAAGCCTTTTGAACGAAGTCTTTTGTAGTTCCCCGTGGTAATGCAGCCAAGTGCATTGTGTGGTAGTGGAATGACTAGCTGGTGGAGTGCTTAAAATGAGTAATTTGTCTTTCTTTTCCATTAGAGCGCGAAGAAGCTGAGGAGAAGGCTCGTAAAGAGAAGGAGGAGAAAGAGCGCGAGTACCGTGAGCGTGTTGCTAGATGGACGAGTTGGAACGCAAGCGGCGAGAAAGAGAGAAGGATATTGAAGAGAAGGAGAATCTATCTCGAAACAAACTTGAGACTGGCCGAGATGGTCCAGCCAGACCATTGGACCGTGACAGAGATGGAGACCGGTGGGGACCTCCTCGCCGGGATATGAAAGACGAAAAAGGTGAGCCACATGTATTGTTCAGTTAGGAGCCAAGTTAGTTGGCTGTCGCGTTTGGGAAGAAATGTGGAGGTGACCCGTGGTCTTGAAGAGTGGCCTTGTTCCAGTCGCGGAATATAGCCCTGATTAAGGAAAATTAAAATTGAAAACCGGCAAGTATACAGAAGCACAACTAAAGTCTATAGCTTTCATCTGAAGGTCACGCACCAGGATTTACTACCTAAATTGAAGTTTGAATTTTGTGCAACTGCATTAAGTAGAGTGAAAGTGCTAACAGAGGAACATTTGGTTCTTACCTACTTATTCCTCCTTGTTGTGTTTCTTTTTCCAGAAGGAAGAGACGAGCCAAAAGTTGGTGCACCATGGAGGCGTGATGATCGTGAACGTGAACGTGATGGTCCACCACCAGGCCGTGAAGAGGAGCGTGATCAGGAACGTGATCAGGAACGTGATTGGCGTCGTGGTGGTGACAGCCGAGATGACCGTTTCCGTGATGAGCGTTCCCGTGACGATCGTTTCCGCGATGAGCGTCCTCGTGACGATCGTTTCCGCGATGAGCGTCCTCGTGACGATCGTCCCCGTGATGATCGCTTCCGTGACTCAGGTCCAGGTTAGTTTAAAAAGTCAATATGTCTACTGTCACGTCCGTCTTGTCCTTACGTTACTCGTGCATTGGCAAGAATATCGTTATGGAAATCTGGGAAGTTTCTTGGGATGTTTTGTCACGTGGAAGGAATGTCTGGCAATCGTTGGGTTGATGTTTTGAGCTCGATCTCTCTCATAGGTTAATGTTGTTAAGGTGGCCGAACACAGTTTTCGCGCGTGCTTATTTAGCACGTGCACAAGAATTTCAAAGAAAAAACATGCCGTCAATAGAGCGATCATTTTATTTACTCAACACCCGCACTATCTGTGCTAATTTTCTCTATAATTGAACGCAGTGTATTGATGGCTTTAGTCTTTTATTACAAAGATATGTTAGAAAAGGTAACGATGCAAAGAACCCAGCAATTTTCAGCTTTTGTTTGTTACCAAAAGAACCCAGTTAAATTCAACGCATGCGCAGTTCCTCGAAAAATTGAGACCGATTGCTTTAGCAGAAACATTCCGATTTCTAACGATCCGGTCGTTAGAATTTTAAGACATTTGGCAGAAAAATAGATCAGAGAACACGTGAATGATCTATCGAAAAAAATCTGAATTTTGACATAGGGAATTTTTAATAATACAGAAAACGATTAACGGCGAATTACGAAAATCGCCGATGTCAAAATTTATTAGAACCGTGTTGACAGAAGAGATTTAATGTCAACTCCAAGTGTGCAAAATATAAAAACAATCTAACGACTGGATTTTTTTTAAATAAAAAAAACCATTATTTAAGCCTTGTTTTTAACCAGCCCCGTTGCCATGGCAACAGCACACACCCTAGTTAAAATGCTCAAATTATTTATTGTCACCAATATTCATTTATCAACATCTGCCCTTGCTCGAGTTATCTTTAATAAACAGGTTTTAAATAGACCATGTTCGATATATGAACATTCTAACATGGCTCCAAGGCTTCCAGGACAAAATTGCAGATTTGCTCAGTTTCGTGTGTCCCACCCAAAACACCAGCAAAGAAAGAAGTTCGACCTTCGTACCGCGGACCCATGTTAGAATATTGATATATCGAACATAGCCTATTGTTTTACATCAGTAATCAAACACGCACAAACATATGTAAATACTTCATATCCCTTGCCTCAAAGCTTCTTACTTCCTGATTCATAGTTATCTGTAACAAGTAGATTGTGATCTGGTGACATTCTGCCATTTAGTCTGCTCAGTATTTCCAAAAACAGAACTCATTGTCTAACTAGAAAAATAAACACTCAAAAGAAGGATTAAGCGAGAATTACAGATATTACCTGGGTTACCTAAAAAAAGGATAATCAGGCCAAACAACGACACAAAAAGACAATAACTGGGAAATCCGATGTGTTGATTTTAAGTCACATTACAAAATTTCACACAATTGTTAACCACATTTCTGATGACAAAACCAAATAGGCAGGAAAATTGTGTACATCAAGTCAAGGAAGGATGTGCTGTTTAATTCAATTACTTGCCAGGGTAGTGTGATACTTCTATTTCAGTTCCTTGCCAGGGTAGTGTGAAGGGTTCATTTGTACTGAACGGTAGTCCAACCCTCTGGATCAGATTGCTCTGCGGGGGGGCGTTCGCGACCGCGACGGGAGGCTGACCAGGATTTTCCTGCAAGAGCAAAGTAACTTAAAATTTACAAAAGAGAAATCACTGCACTGCATGGAAACGACACGGTGGTTGCTAAGTCCTTCTTTCAGTTCTCTAAAGGTCATTTCTGTAACCACACAAAATACAACCAGATCGCAAAGACGATCATAGGTAAAGTGAGGGGGATGTGGGGGTTGGGGCGGGGAGGGGGAGGAACTGAAGCTAATCTGAAGACGTTCTTAGATTGAGAAGGGTGGGAGCTTACGCTAACCAACCTTCAGTACGTGCAGGGGGTGGTTCTCGTCTCCACTGATCACGACCTGGCTCATCTCCTCTAGCTCTCCACGTATCACGGTCACGGTCATCTGAACGCTCATTCCTCCACCCAGGGCGATCACGATCATCACGATCTCCTCTAAAGCGGTCTCCTTCACGGCCACCACGATCTCGATCACCGCGATCACGGTCAGCACGCCAAGAATCCCCTGATGGACGTTCCCGCTCATCTCGATCACGTCCCCGCCAAGCCATCGGTCTTTCACGGTCATCACGCCCGCGGTCATCGCGTCCACGGTCATCGCGTCCGCGGTCGTCACGCCCACGGTCATCGCGTCCGCGGTCATCGCGTCCGCGGTCATCGCGTCCGCGGTCATCGCGTCCGCGGTCATCGCGTCCGCGGTCATCGCGTCCGTGGTCGTCACGCCCACGGTCATCGCGCCCACGGTCATCGCGTCCGCGGTCATCGCGTCCGCGGTCGTCGCGTCCACGGTCATCGCGTCCACGGTCGTCGCGTCCACGGTCGTCACGCCATCGGTCGTCACGGCCACGATCATCACGACCACGATCGTCACGCCATCGATCGTCACGCCCACGATCATCTCGCCCACGGTCATCACGCGCACGCCAAGTACTTGGTGGTGGACGGTCATCACGATCACGGTCACGGTCACGATCACGATCACGCCACCCACTTGGGGGAGGACGGTCACGGTCATCCCTTCTCCATGGACCACGGTCATCCATTCTACCACGGTCCATGTCTAGCAAAAGGTAAAGAAACAAGTCTTAAACAGTTCAAATCATTTCAGAAATAGGCCCTTTGCAGGATCCGGTCACATGGTACGGAATAAATTACGCTGGGACGCAAATAACGCAGTGGGACTTCTAAAACAAAGGAACTCTTACCAGACCAGCCCGACTTTCCTTTGTTTTAAAGTCCCACTGCGTTAACTGCGTCCCAGCGTAATTTATTCCGTACCATGTGACCGGATCCTGCAAAGGGCCTATCCAGACATGGTTTTGGGAGACCAAAATACAAGTAGAGCAGAAAATCCAATCCTCCAGCGTATTACACAACCACATGCAAGTATGTAGAGTTTGACACTTCTTACCACGTCTCGGGGGACCATCTCTGTCCCCGGGCCTCCTCCAGGATGATCCCTCATCACGAGGCCCTTCTCTGTCACGGTCTTCTCGTCTCCAGGTCCCGCCTGAGAGAATCAAATCAGCGATGTTTTATCTAACGTGTTACATCGCGGATACGGCCGGTCGTTGGCAATTTGTGGCAATGGAGGTGTTTCTGATCTTAGTACTGATATGCAATGTTGCTACTTTCATCCTAACAGGTTCTCGAACAGAATAGAAATCTTCAAATTTCGAGTAATTTTCAATCTTGCTTAAAGTGCCCCTGTGATAAAAAAAATCACTTCCTTTTTTTCTTGAGATTCTGAAAGTGTGTCTGCTTAACACTTGACTGGCAAAATTCTGACCTTTCATTTTTATCCAAAGGCTGTTAACTTTGAGTAGAAGTTTTGGATTTCACGATCCGCCATTACTCACGTTCGAGTTTAAAAGTGTGAAAGCCCAAAACTCCCGTGCTGCATATTAATTATGCAGCATACACACGCTTTGCATTCTTAAACTAGTGAGCCTTTGACGTCATTTTCTCCTCGATCCAGCTCTCTCAAGAACTTAAATTTAGTAATGGCGGATCATTAAATAGGAAAGTTCCACTTAAAATAAACAGGTGCCTTTTATTAAATCAAGGATTAAAACTTGGGTCACTTAGTGTTTAGTTAACATAGTTTTGAAATCCAGAGAAAAAAAATAATTTATTTTTTTGTCACAGGGGCACTTTAAGGTGGCCGAACACAGTTTTCAAGTGCCTATGCCTAATTCACCATAACTTTTGAACTATTTATGCTTTGGGGCCCATTTTTTGCAAGAGTTAAAGTTAACCACAGAAATATTTATTCTCGCATTTTAACTAGGGTGTGTGCTGTTGCCATGGCAACGGGGCTGGTTAAAAACAAGGCTTAAATAATGGTTTTTTTTATTTAAAAAAAATCCAGTCGTTAGATTGTTTTTATATTTTGCACACTTGGAGTTGACATTAAATCTCTTCTGTCAACACGGTTCTAATAAAATTTTGACATCGGCGATTTTCGTAATTCGCCGTTAATCGTTTTCTGTATTATTAAAAATTCCCTATGTCAAAATTCAGATTTTTTTCGATAGATCATTCACGTGTTCTCTGATCTATTTTTCTGCCAAATGTCTTAAAATTCTAACGACCGGATCGTTAGAAATCGGAATGTTTCTGCTAAAGCAATCGGTCTCAATTTTTCGAGGAACTGCGCATGCGTTGAATTTAACTGGGTTCTTTTGGTAACAAACAAAAGCTGAAAATTGCTGGGTTCTTTGCATCGTTACCTTTTCTAACATATCTTTGTAATAAAAGACTAAAGCCATCAATACACTGCGTTCAATTATAGAGAAAATTAGCACAGATAGTGCGGGTGTTGAGTAAATAAAATGATCGCTCTATTGACGGCATGTTTTTTCTTTGAAATTCTTGTGCACGTGCTAAATAAGCACGCGCGAAAACTGTGTTCGGCCACCTTAACAACATTAACCTATGAGAGAGATCGAGCTCAAAACATCAACCCAACGATTGCCAGACATTCCTTCCACGTGACAAAACATCCCAAGAAACTTCCCAGATTTCCATAACGATATTCTTGCCAATGCACGAGTAACGTAAGGACAAGACGGACGTGACAGTAGACATATTGACTTTTTAAACTAACCTGGACCTGAGTCACGGAAGCGATCATCACGGGGACGATCGTCACGAGGACGCTCATCGCGGAAACGATCGTCACGAGGACGCTCATCGCGGAAACGATCGTCACGGGAACGCTCATCACGGAAACGGTCATCTCGGCTGTCACCACCACGACGCCAATCACGTTCCTGATCACGTTCCTGATCACGCTCCTCTTCACGGCCTGGTGGTGGACCATCACGTTCACGTTCACGATCATCACGCCTCCATGGTGCACCAACTTTTGGCTCGTCTCTTCCTTCTGGAAAAAGAAACACAACAAGGAGGAATAAGTAGGTAAGAACCAAATGTTCCCTCTGTTAGCACTTTCACTCTACTTAATGCAGTTGCACAAAATTCAAACTTCAATTTAGGTAGTAAATCCTGGTGCGTGACCTTCAGATGAAAGCTATAGACTTTAGTTGTGCTTCTGTATACTTGCCGGTTTTCAATTTTAATTTTCCTTAATCAGGGCTATATTCCGCGACTGGAACAAGGCCACTCTTCAAGACCACGGGTCACCTCCACATTTTCTTCCCAAACGCGACAGCCAACTAACTTGGCTCCTAACTGAACAATACATGTGGCTCACCTTTTTCGTCTTTCATA